>JASAMZ010008963.1:0-7500 GCA_030248115.1 Linhomoeus sp. GSCO2_2 | reverse complement strand
CAAACTCTTCCAAACCGAAACCCCCTCGTTTCTGCTGTAGAGAAGGGAATGGCAGCCATTCGTTGTCGGCGACGTCGTAGCGCTCGCAACTGCTAGTGTAGTTGCTATAGTCCCTTTCCCCTCCACAGGCGATGATGAAATATTGCCCTTCGACCGTCATGACTGTTGCACCACCAAAGGCCCTTCTCTCACTCATTCGGGCCAGATTCTCCCACCCTTCTCCTTCACCAGCTACATCAAAACGAGAAATATGGTAGCTGAATTCGGTTTGTGGACCGTATCCACCGATGACGTAAAGATAGTTGTCGATGACCACGGCGTTGGCAGTAGACAGCCCAAATGACATGTTGTGAGGCGAAGTGTACCACTGACCCTCAATATTCGACAGTTTCTCGCAGGTTCGCTGGTATTCAGAAGTGGCAGCAATGCCTCCACAGATGAAGAGAGAGCTTCCTGAGGAAGAGTGTAGTTAGTTCAGGGTGTCCCATGGAACAGTACCTTGTTGTTTAAATGAAGCAGACTGACTAGGCCGTAGCTATATTTTGGGATCTGTTGTTGTATAAGACTAACTTAGTGAGGGATATCACAAGCGTGACAGAGCAAAATACGGGATGCAAGTAAGTCCCGTTTTTAAGGTCATCAAACAGGAAGTACTGCTTTGGGGCGTTCAAGAATGCAGACAGTGGTGAGCGGCATTTGAAAGAGAAGGCAATAACCTTCCAACTGCAAAAGAGTGCACTCTGTAGCCTAAAACGCGCGAGATAGAACAATCACACTTGACAGCATTGTGCCATTGAAGGTGGCTGCGAGCGCATCGGCGCCACATGGTTAAATGCCTGAGGGACAATGTTGTCAGTTTGGCTCTATCTCGCGCTACGTTAGGGCAAAAGAGCCCATTCTTTTAACGTCGGAAGGTTATTACTTCTCTTTCAAATGCCGCTCACGACTGGTTGCAATCTTGAGCTGTCCAATAGCAATACGTAGTATGTAGTCTGTACTCGTTCAGTTACGTATTGCTCTACCTGGTTGCAAAACTGCACAGTGCAACCTCGAAGCAAAGGAAAATCTCTGAAAAACTCGTATACAGTCCCAAGTAGCCCCGTTCGACGGTACTACCCTAGTTGTCAAAGCACGATGCTCTCCTAGCCTACCTATCGTTTGGAGACGGGGACAAATCTCAGATGCAGACCGATGTTTAGGGACGGCATCGATTTATTCGATCGAACTGGCGGCATGAGTTCAACGATTTATCTCCCTCCGTACTGCACTGTGCTACATACCACCAGTTGCAAAGCCGAGCTCTCCTAGGCTACCTGTCGTACAGCACGAAAGAGACAAATCAGTCGCAGACCAATGTTCGCAACGGCGTGGATTTATTGATCGAACTGGCGGCATGAGTTCAACGATTTATCTCCCTCCGTACTGCACTGTGCTACATACCTACTTAGTTAGTTGTCAAAGCACGATGCTCTCCTGGGCTACCTGTCGTACGGCGATGGAGGACAAATCTCAGACGAAGACCGATGTTTAGGGACGGCATCGATTTATTTGATTGAACTGGCGGCACGAGTTCAACGATTTCTGTCCCTTCGTACTGCACTGTGCTACATACCCTCTACATAGTTGTCAAAGCACTGCTCTCCTAGCCTACCTGTCGTACGGCGATGGAGGACAAATCTCAGACGAAGACCGATGTTTAGGGACGGCATCGATTTATTCGATGAACTGGCGGCATGAGTTCAACGATTTCTGTTCCTCCGTACTGCACTGTGCTACATACCTATACTTACCTAGTTGTCAAAACATGTACCAATCAATCGATCAAACAGAAAATCAATAATTCGATCAGCCAATCAGCAACCACCACCTACCGGCCTTCCTCTTCCTCTCCATTTCCAGTCGGTCGAGGGTACGGTAGCGTTTGACCTCCTCCTCGCGGAGGTAGACGCTCGTCACAGCGCGCGCCGTCCCGCCTGCGATTTGAAATAATTTGAAATTACGCCGCGAGGTAACTTTTCGCCGCGAGGTAACTTTGCCCAGAACGATAATTTTCCAACATTCTGCCTCATAGCATAGGCACACGGCATCCTGTTCGTTTGCAAAAAGACAGGGACCAGTAAGCAGTCAACTGGCCAATGCTTTGACAGCTTTTTGTGCATTTATGTCAAACGAGCCGCAACTTATGGCTTTTTTCGCCCGGCCTCAGCCGGGCGACACCCTAGGAGAGCTCGGCGTGCGTCCGTGCGTCTGTTACGCTCTCGGATCTCGGCGTTGGAACGTCGTAGAGAGGAGATCATGGGCTCTACGGATAGGTCTCGACTCACTGATCATTCAGCTAAGAGGTTTGGAAATTCAAAAGTTTGAATTGCGCACGCTACAGTACCCCGAAAGTAAAAACGCAAAACGGCTCTAACTCGCTCGTGTTACGTCGTAGAGCGGCAATCGACACGTCAGGTGAAAGCACTCGACGCGTTCTTTCATGCGACTGCAAAAGTTCTTTCAATCACGCAAACACGCACCGCCGAAAACGCCATTCTCGACATTTTGACGCTAAAATTGTTCTAACTCGCTCAACTTGCGTCGTAGAGAGACAATCTCGAGGTCAGTGGATAGCTCTTGACTCGCTGATCATTTGTTCTTCCATTGGTCGAGGCTCAAAAATTTGAATTTCGCGAGTTACAGTAACCTGAAGGCTTAAAACGCAAAACGGCTCTAACTCGCTCGTCTTACGTCGTAGAGCGGCGATCGACACGTCAGGTGAAAGCTCTCGACGAGTTCTTTCATGCGGCAGCAACAATTTTTAACATTACGCAAACACGCACCGCGGGAAACGCCATTCTCGAGATTCGAACATTAAAATCGCTATAACTCGCTCAATTTGCGTCGTAGAGAGACGATATTGAGCTCAGTGGATAGCTTGTTGGATAGCAAATTAGCCCCACAGAAATTGCACGCGAAATTCATAGGGCATAGTATGACCAACCCCTGTCAAACTATGCCCACTATAGTTTCAACAAAATCGACGATGCTCTCCTAGGCTACCTGTCTTACGGCGATGGAGGACAAATCTCAGACGAAGACCGATGTTTAGGGACGGCATCGATTTATTCGATCGAACTGGCAGCATGAGTTCAACGATTTCGGTTCCTCCGTACTGCACTGTGCTACATTCCTACTCCTAGTTGTCAAAACATAGACAATTTTTCGCTCGGCTATCAGCACCACCACCTACCGGCCTTCCTCTTCCTCTCCATTTCCAGTCGGTCGAGGGTACGGTAGCGTTTGACCTCCTCCTCGCGGAGGTAGACGCTCGTCACAGCGCGCGCCGTCCCGCCTGCGATTTGAAATAATTTGAAATTACGCCGCGAGGTAACTTTTCGCCGCGAGGTAACTTTGCCCAGAACGATAATTTTCCAACATTCTGCCTCATAGCATCGGCACACTGCATCCTGTTCGTTTGCAAATGACATGGACCAGTAAGCAGTCAACTGGCCAATGCTTTGACAGCTTTTTGTGCATTTATGTCAAACGAGCCGCAACTTATGGCTTTTTTCGCCCGGCCTCAGCCGGGCGACACCCTAGGAGAGCTCGGCGTGCGTCCGTGCGTCTGTTACGCTCTCGGATCTCGGCGTTGGAACGTCGTAGAGAGGAGATCATGGGCTCTACGGATAGGTCTCGACTCACTGATCATTCAGCTAAGAGGTTTGGAAATTCAAAAGTTTGAATTGCGCACGCTACAGTACCCCGAAAGTAAAAACGCAAAACGGCTCTAACTCGCTCGTGTTACGTCGTAAGCGGCAATCGACACGTCAGGTGAAAGCACTCGACGCGTTCTTTCATGCGACTGCAAAAGTCTTTCAATCACGCAAACACGCACCGCCGAAAACGCCATTCTCGACATTTGACGCTAAAATTTTCTAACTCGCCAACTAAACACCACACAAAAAAATACGAAAAACAGGGGAAAAAAAAATCGTAGAGAGAGACATGGCTCTACGGATAGGTCTCGACTCACTGATATTCAGCTAAGAGGTTTGGAAATTCAAAAGTTTGAATTGCGCACGCTACAGTACCCCGAAAGTAAAAACGCAAAACGGCTCTAACTCGCTCGTGTTACGTCGAGAGCGGCAATCGACACGTCAGGTGAAAGCACTCGACGCGTTCTTTCATGCGACTGCAAAAGTTCTTTCAATCACGCAAACACGCACCGCCGAAAACGCCATTCTCGACATTTTGACGCTAAAATTGTTCTAACTCGCTCAACTTGCGTCGTAGAGAGACAATCTCGAGGTCAGTGGATAGCTCTTGACTCGCTGATCATTTGTTCTTCCATTGGTCGAGGCTCAAAAATTTGAATTTCGCGAGTTACAGTAACCTGAAGGCTTAAAACGCAAAACGGCTCTAACTCGCTCGTCTTACGTCGTAGAGCGGCGATCGACACGTCAGGTGAAAGCTCTCGACGAGTTCTTTCATGCGGCAGCAACAATTTTTAACATTACGCAAACACGCACCGCGGGAAACGCCATTCTCGAGATTCGAACATTAAAATCGCTATAACTCGCTCAATTTGCGTCGTAGAGAGACGATATTGAGCTCAGTGGATAGCTTGTTGGATAGCAAATTAGCCCCACAGAAATTGCACGCGAAATTCAAGGGCATAGTATGACCAACCCCTGTCAAACTATGCCCACTATACAGTAGTTTCAACAAAATCGACGATGCTCTCCTAGGCTACCTGTCTTACGGCGATGGAGGACAAATCTCAGACGAAGACCGATGTTTAGGGACGGCATCGATTTATTCGATCGAACTGGCAGCATGAGTTCAACGATTTCGGTTCCTCCGTACTGCACTGTGCTACATTCCTACTCCTAGTTGTCAAAACATGTACCAATCAATCGATCAAACAGAAAATCAATAATTCGATCAGCCAATCAGCAACCACCACCTACCGGCCTTCCTCTTCCTCTCCATTTCCAGTCGGTCGAGGGTACGGTAGCGTTTGACCTCCTCCTCGCGGAGGTAGACGCTCGTCACAGCGCGCGCCGTCCCGCCTGCGATTTGAAATAATTTGAAATTACGCCGCGAGGTAACTTTTCGCCGCGAGGTAACTTTGCCCAGAACGATAATTTTCCAACATTCTGCCTCATAGCATCGGCACACTGCATCCTGTTCGTTTGCAAATGACATGGACCAGTAAGCAGTCAACTGGCCAATGCTTTGACAGCTTTTTGTGCATTTATGTCAAACGAGCCGCAACTTATGGCTTTTTTCGCCCGGCCTCAGCCGGGCGACACCCTAGGAGAGCTCGGCGTGCGTCCGTGCGTCTGTTACGCTCTCGGATCTCGGCGTTGGAACGTCGTAGAGAGGAGATCATGGGCTCTACGGATAGGTCTCGACTCACTGATCATTCAGCTAAGAGGTTTGGAAATTCAAAAGTTTGAATTGCGCACGCTACAGTACCCCGAAAGTAAAAACGCAAAACGGCTCTAACTCGCTCGTGTTACGTCGTAGAGCGGCAATCGACACGTCAGGTGAAAGCACTCGACGCGTTCTTTCATGCGACTGCAAAAGTTCTTTCAATCACGCAAACACGCACCGCCGAAAACGCCATTCTCGACATTTTGACGCTAAAATTGTTCTAACTCGCTCAACTTGCGTCGTAGAGAGACAATCTCGAGGTCAGTGGATAGCTCTTGACTCGCTGATCATTTGTTCTTCCATTGGTCGAGGCTCAAAAATTTGAATTTCGCGAGTTACAGTAACCTGAAGGCTTAAAACGCAAAACGGCTCTAACTCGCTCGTCTTACGTCGTAGAGCGGCGATCGACACGTCAGGTGAAAGCTCTCGACGAGTTCTTTCATGCGGCAGCAACAATTTTTAACATTACGCAAACACGCACCGCGGGAAACGCCATTCTCGAGATTCGAACATTAAAATCGCTATAACTCGCTCAATTTGCGTCGTAGAGAGACGATATTGAGCTCAGTGGATAGCTTGTTGGATAGCAAATTAGCCCCACAGAAATTGCACGCGAAATTCATAGGGCATAGTATGACCAACCCCTGTCAAACTATGCCCACTATAGTTTCAACAAAATCGACGATGCTCTCCTAGGCTACCTGTCTTACGGCGATGGAGGACAAATCTCAGACGAAGACCGATGTTTAGGGACGGCATCGATTTATTCGATCGAACTGGCAGCATGAGTTCAACGATTTCGGTTCCTCCGTACTGCACTGTGCTACATTCCTACTCCTAGTTGTCAAAGCACGATGCTCTCCTAGCCTACCTATCGTACGGAGACAGGGATAAATCGCAGATGCAGACTCGCGCTGTGGTAACCAGTACCTTAAATAGATCCGTCAGAAAAAAATGACTGTAAGCGGCATTACTTTAAGATACCGTTTACCTAAACAGTACCTTAAAGTAATCCCGCGCATCCAAAAGTATCATGCCAGGAAGCGCAACACTTCTAAAGTCAAAAGTGTTACGAAAATGCGGGTCCGGGAGCGAAGGGGATAACAAATAAATCATGTTAATTTTGGCCTATACCTTCCTAAAGCGCTGTTCTACCTGGTTGCAAAACTGCACAGTGCAACCTCGAAAGACAAAGGAAAAATCTCTGAAAAACTCGTATACAGTCCCAAGTAGCCCCGTTCGACGGTACTTACCTAGTTGTCAAAGCACGATGCTCTCCTAGCCTACCTATCGTTTGGAGACGGGGACAAATCTCAGATGCAGACCGATGTTTAGGGACGGCATCGATTCATTCTATCGAACTGGTGGCATGAGTTCAACGATTTCTGTCTCTCCGTACTGCACTGTGCTACATACCTACTTAGTTAGTTGTCAAAGCACGATGCTCTCCTAGGCTACCTGTCGTACGGCGATGGAGGACAAATCTCAGACGAAGACCGATGTTTAGGGAAGGCATCAATTTATTTGATTGAACTGGCGGCACGAGTTCAACGATTTCTGTCCCTTCGTACTGCACTGTGCTACATACCTCCCTCTACATAGTTGTCAAAGCACTGCTCTCCTAGCCTACCTGTCGTACGGCGATGGAGGACTAATCTAAGACGTAGACATATGTTTAGGGAAGGCATCGATTTATTCGATTGAACTGGCGGCATGAGTTCAACGATTTCTGTTCCTCCGTACTGCACTGTGCTACATACCTACTTACCTAGTTGTCAAAACATGTACCAATCAATCGATCAAACAGAAAATCAATAATTCGATCAGCCAATCAGCAACCACGACCTACCGGCCTTCCTCTTCCTCTCCATTTCCAGTCGGTCGAGGGTACGGTAGCGTTTGACCTCCTCATCGCGAGAGGTAGACGCTCGTCACAGCGCGCGCCGTCCCGCCTGCGATTTGAAATAATTTGAAATTACGCCGCGAGGTAACTTTTCGCCGCGAGGTAACTTTTGCCAGAAACGATAGTTTTCCGACATTCTGCCTCATAGCATCGGCCCACTGCATCCTGTTCGTTTG
>JASAMZ010008962.1:0-13568 GCA_030248115.1 Linhomoeus sp. GSCO2_2 | reverse complement strand
TGTTCAGCATAATGCAATTTGAATGAGTGTAAGTGCCAAGTACATAGTATGATGATGCGTACATAGGGCATATGTATGTGAGTCTGGTTACCTACATGTAGGTAGTAGAAAACTGTAGTATTATGACGAGTGATAGATGAGATGAGCTTCTAAATCGCAACTATAACCATGACACTAAATTTGTGTGCACAACAAAGCAGCCGCGCACAACAAAATCCAGCCTTGGGTCAGGCCAAATTTGGCTGAACCAAACGTCCAGCTTGAAGCTGCTACGAATCTCAGAGAGCTCCGTCAAGTCTTGGACTTCCACGCCCACGTCAACCTGAATTGGTCAAATTTGCGTAACGTGCCGCTGAAGATAGGCAAGATATTGTCATGCGGGAATTTCGCGCAAGTTGCCGCCAGGGGACCGTTCACCTCAACACCCCTAGGATTAGGCACCAAGTCGGCATCGGTAGGTTCGGTTGTTGTCCTCCAGTAGTCGGTTGAAGATCCTTGCGGCTGCCTTCCGCCTCGCCATGTTGTCGCATTCAGAGGAGACCCAACCGAAAATTTGAATCATTTGTTGTATGGATTGAAGAATAGGCAGTACGCACGCACCGTAGGACTTGCGACATTGAGCGTTGTAAGCTTGGAATCTGTGTGCTTTGTCAGTTTGTTACTACATTGTATTGTGGCTACTTCGAGTTAGAGTAGTGCTGCTGCTTTCGTGCTGTCCTCAACCTCAGATGCAAGTGCAGGTATGACCTGACAAAATTTAGGCAACTTCTGTTTGTCAGTCGATCAACTTATTCACTCTCCCACCTTACTTAACCTCTCCGGATTTCGCGCATAGTAGCGTACTCACCAGAGCAACCAAGGCAGCACAGGCATACCATAATAGCCGTCGCTTGTATTGCCATATTGAAACTGGGGTTTAGCTTCAGCAGGACATTTCTTTTCGACATAGTATGGGTGTGCTACGAGTGGCCGGTGTTTAGTACCTGTGCCCTTACACGAGTCAGTTGTGCGCAAAACGCCGCTTAAGATCGACCCCTGTATCAAATTTCGCTTCCGCCGCGCAACAATAGGCTGGGGCCTTGCGAAGCGAAGAAGAAAGACCTTGCGAAGTGCGAAGGTGTGTAGCTGCCAATTTCTGGGTCGAACGGCCGTTTATTATGCAATCGTAGCCGCTTCAAATTGAGAAAGAAGGATTTGCTAACGTTTCTCTGCCGAATTTGGCGCGCTATTGCGACGCCAGTGGTAGATATGATGATGTACCGGTCAGCTGCGGTGGGCGAGCCGCCGCCAAATGACAACTGACGTCGTAGTCTTGGAAGAAGCGAATGATATGTGGGTGTATGTGGGCAACGACGCGTTTCGACGCTCTCTCAATAGCGAAAATTACAGTTGTGCAAGGGAATAGAGGATATCAATGCTTCTGAAGGATTTGTTGATTTCGACGCGAGTTTTGAACGCGGCTAACACTGCATTGCAACTTCGATTATGCTGTGCTCTGACCGACTAACGATTCTGCCAAACGATTCTGTCAAAGCAGATGCGATCGGCTCGTGTCACGGACGATCGTTGATTGAGAACTGTCACTATGTTCAATTCAGTACATCGAATCGCATCAGAATTGACAACAACGCACCGTTTGCTTTCGCACCATTGCAGCTGCATTGGGGTTGGTGCAGAGTGCGTCCGTTAGCCAATTAGGCTTTCTATTTAGTCGCGGACAGATGGCCGCTCCTTTGTATTGAATCAAAACGAGCCTTCGATTTCACACTGGGACCTGGGCATTTTGAAGGAGTGTGGGAATTGATGCAGTATTCCCTATTTGTAACTCAGTTCATCTAGTTTATCAGCCCAGAAAGCTCAAAGTTGTGCCGTGGCCGCAACCTTGGTGGTAGTGGCAAATTTGTGTAACAACTTCAACAATTCGCTTTCGTACATTTGGAAAGAACGTCAAGAATCCTACCTACATAGGTAGCACATATACGATCAAATTAGCCATGACAGCACTGATTGCACTCTTCGCTGCGATCGTGGAGTCTACCGACACTTTCGACTTTGGGAGTCAGCACTACAGCAAGTCGGTTTGCGCCTGCACGCTACATAAAGCTTGACTGGATCGTTCAGTGCATTGTTCACCTATCGCACCTAAACATTTCTGTACACTGTAGTTTATGGTGACCTACGCGAATATATTGCACAGGATCGTTGAAAGGGCAAGCTACGTGGTCAGATGGGGCAACGGCACGGGCACTAACCCAGACGGGTATCCATCGATGGAATTCAGGTCGTTCCACGGACTCACGAGCCAGGAATTGACGTAGGGTTGTCGGCAAATCGATTCTCTGGGTCATGTTCAGCCCAACTTCTAAGCCGCCGCCATTTAGAGTCGACTACTCCCGACCACTGGAGTGCGTGCTGACGACCTGTTTTCGAAACGCCTCAGCGCAACTCACTCCATCCCAGAACAAGACCTCCCACCTAGTGGTCGTCGACCGATGCCTGGCGCCCTGGACCCCGCACTGGAAGTGGCAGAGACACCGAGCGACAAAGCGCCATCTGAAGAACCTCATGCGGAGCAACCCGCAACCACTGCACTGGCTCCGGGTGCAGCTCCCACTGCTCCAAGAAAGGAATGTGCAAAAGCTCTACTGCACTGTCCCATATTCAACTTCGAGGTTCTTCTACTGGAGCGGCGGTGGATCTTGGCGCTCTACCATAAGTACAGGGATCGGTTCTACTACCGGCAGAGGGCCGACTTCTTCTGGTTGGACACCTGGGTGACCACTCCTGCAGGAATAGTAGGAGGTCTCATCTCGCTTCTATTAGTCTACGGCGCTTTCAAAGACGATGGCGAGGAGGCCTCAGTCGTTCGGGATCTGCACTATCTGGAGATAGTCACAGACTTGTTGGGCTCGGCCTCCAGTCTGCTCCAGTCCACCCATCTTGTGGAGGCCTTGCAGGCATGGGTTAGATTCGGGTCGAACTGCCCGATACGCTTGTTCGCTTTGTCACATCAGGGCAACGTGTTCCTGGTGTACCCACTGTTGGCCGGCAATCAAGTGGTTCAGCTGTTGATGGCGAGGGAGAGAGCGGCAGCCATGGAGCTCGACTACAATAGCCGGGCTGTCGAGCACCCTTACGTCGTGTCCATCTCTTTGTTCGTCGCCACATACTGCTTCTACATTCTACTCGGTCTTCCGGCTTTGGTGATACACAACAGTGATCGGTGGTACTCGTTCGACATCCGCTCGGCCGCCGTGTCCTTTGCCGATTACGGCCACCTGCTGCTTATAGTCGGTCTATTCCTGTCCCAGTTGTACTACGTGATCCGTTTTCGCCGCAAGTACGTTGGTTGGGCAGCTCCATCAGCCACGTCTGGAGTCAACGAGGTGGGGCTAAATTGGAATTATGATGGTGGGTCAACTTGTTTTTTCAGGAGATCCTGTCTTCGCGAAGGGCGCAGGTCAGACGGCACTTGGGTCTGTTCCTTGGCTCCACTGGCCTCAACCTCATATGCTTCTCAATCATCTGCTCCTGCAGTCTGCTGCAGGCCTCCTTCAACCTATTCTACTTCGCTCCCTGGCTCAAGGATCAATGGGGCTGGCTATACGAGCAGCTGAGACGCCAGTCAAGCTGGTCTACGGTAGCACAGCAGCTGGCCTCTGATGCCAACTCTAGCTGTGGCATCGTATTCTACGTGCTGTTTACGACGAGGTATAACGCAGCCTTTAAGTGGCTGATGACAGCTTTTGGCAGAGGACTGAAGAAGACGGCGACCGCAGTGTCCAAGCGATATGCTACTACTGTTCATGGATAGTGTTCACCCCTCCTTCATTGCCACAGGTAAACATCCTGAATACTGGTCAGTGGTCAAGCCAACTTCCGTACAAACGCCCATTTCAAAAGGCCTTGATGCCTGAAAGGCAGCAATGGAATGTAGAAGGCAGCTTCCCAAAGTTGAGTAACTGGGTACATTGCTACATGAACATGGCTAGTATTTTAGTAGGCGAGTACACATAATTGAGTGCAAGAGCTACACCCACATTACTCGGCAGCATTGGTTCTTCAGCCAAACAGCTGGCAAGTTTCGTTTTAACGTCTCACGACCATGGCAACGAATGACGATCGTTCCCCTTCATCTTTCGGTAGGTTCCCATGGCTAGTTAAGGTAGAAATCGAGTGAGCGTGCTTGGAATTGTTAGTCCTGGTTTGAAGAAGTAAAATTTTGAGCTGGCGTCGTGGTTGCTGCAGTCCTGCTCATGAATGCGCGATGTTGCACATCAAAGAAGCTCGCGAGATAGAAACACTGTCCTCTGGTGACCTGTTGTCCTCTGACACCTAAACTTGTGCGCCAGTTTGGCTCACAAAACAAAAGAAATGCAGCTTTTTGAAGCATCAGTGGTTACGCTGTGCCTTTTGGCAATGCTTCCATCCAGTAAACTGGCAGACTTTGGAAGTCGGCGTTACAGCAGGTTTGCCACACTGACTTGTCACAGTCAGTGGGGTGGGTGGGATTTGTGATGTCACGACCTGAATGGCGTATCGAGTCCACAAATGGGTTGGCCTCTGTTCAGGGTACTGGAGAGGGTCAGCTATGTCGTCGGATGGGGCAATGGCACTGGCACCGATCGATCTGGAAAGACTTCGGCAGCATTCAGATCCGCCCACCAACTGACGAGGCAGCAATCGATGTGCTTAGTCATCGCAGTAGTCTATGAGTGGCGCGGTATATTTTCCAACTTGTGTTCCAGGGTCGAGTACGATCGCCCGCTCAAATGTGTCCTGTCCACTTGTCTACAAAAGGCCTCAGCCAAGTCGTTCCCATATCACAACCTGACCGCTCATCTGTCAACCGTCGAGGGATGTCTAAAACGTTGGTCACGTTCGTGGCACTGGCAGCAACATTGGCTGACGAAGTGGCACCTGTGGTCGATCGCCAGCAACAAGTCGACGCGCATCTGGCTCCGCGAGCGCTTGCCATTGCTGAGAGACAAAAGCTGCGCTACAGCATTGCTTCACTGTCCGGTGTTTAACTTCGAACTGCTGCTGCTAGACAGGCGGCTGATAGCTGCCAGCTACCGTCGTCACAGTAACAAGATGTATCAGCGACAGAGGAATACCTTCTTTTGGTGGGACACCTGGGTGACCACCCCCACTGGGGTCTTGGGCGGTATAATCTCTCTGCTCTTGGTCTATGGCGCTTTCAAGGACGATGGCAGGAATGTCGGGGCTATTAGAGAGCTCCACTACCTCGAAATCGTCACTGACCTCCTCGGCTCGGTCTCCAGCCTTACGCACTCCAGTCATCTTGCTGAGGCGTTTGGGGTATGGTTTGGAGCTGGATCGAACTGCTCCATTCGAGTATTCGGTTTGACGCACCAAGTCAACCAGTTTGTGATACACCCGCTGTTGGCCGCCAACCAAGCGATTCAGCTGCTTATGGCCAGGGAGCGAGCGGCAACATTGGAGCTCGACTATGATAGTCTGGCCATAAAGCGGCCGTACTGCATGTCGCTAGCAGCCATGACCTCCGTTTATTACTCCTATGTTCTCTTGGGCCTTCCGGCACTGCTGATCCACAATGTGGAGGCGTGGAGGTCGGAAGGCGCGCGCTCTGTGGTTGTGTCAGTGGCCGACTGCAGCCATTTGTTGTTGCTCAGCAGCCTGTTCGCCGCTCAGTTGCACTACGTGGTTCGCTTTCGCCGCAAGTTCGTGAGCTGGGCCGAGCCGCCGGCTTCGTCGGGAATCGATCAGGTTTGTTGATTAGTTGTCAAAGTTGTGTACTGGACATGTAAGGACTGTTCTACTACTGTTGCTCTAAGTAAAAGGTGGATGTGCGGTGAGATGGACAAGGTACAGTCTCTCAACTGGGTTAATGATGATCCGCTTGACAGGTCTCCCTCATGGAGCGAAGGGCGCAGGTCCGGCGTCACCTGGGACTCTTTCTCGGATCCACAGGCCTCAACCTCGTCTGCTTCTCTATCATCTGCACCTGCAGCCTGCTGCAGGCCTCGCACAACCTGTTCTACTATTCGCCGGTGCTAATGGCGAGATGGCGCTGGCTACACGAGCGCCTGAGACGCCAGGCCATCTGGTCCGAGCTGGCGCAACTGTTGGCGTTCGACGCCAACGCCAGTTGCGGCATCGTCTTTTACGTGCTCTTCACCAGCAAGTACAACAGGGCTTTCAAGTGGTTGGTGACCGGCTTCGGCGGTGGATTGAAGAAGGCGGCCGTCCCACCGTCTGTCAAGAGCACCCAATCTGTGGAGTCGTAGGTTTGCCACGTCTGACACGCACGCACCTACGTACGCACGCTCACGCACACGCACAAATACACCCACACCCACACTGCGATCGTAACTGAAGAAGACCGTATCTTCCGTTTTGCACATGCGCGCCAATTTATCTACAAAACTTCTAATTTTTTCAGTTTCATAATTTTCCAGATCAATTTCTTCAGATGACAAACGAATGCGATCGCATTTGCAGGCTCATGTGTGACGCATCGCTTGCGTCATGATAACCAGTTTGGATTCGGGCGCTAATGGAACGCAGCTGTACTCCATTTTCGCTGTTGTTGGTCCTCGTGCTTTGCTGTATCTGCAAAGAAGGAAAGGTGCAACAGAACAAAATTTGTTACCGATAGCCGTAAACAATGTTACATTAGGTGAACTCTTTGCTTCGGTGATTGCTCTCTTTCCTTTCATAGCGCATCCAAAGCAATAGCTCAACAGGGCCCACAGTAGGGGAAGTAGAGGTGTCGCACCGACGAGTGTGGCTGCGACCCAATTGGCGGCATCTTTGGGCGGCCGCTGTGCCAGTTTGGCCGCTTGGAAGAGGAGAAGTGCCTTAGAATAGAAATTGTGAAGTCACGCGTGCGTCGAATCAGTTATAGGCATGCGGAATATGGGTGACACAAAGTCTACCGACCGAATACAAGCCCGCGCATCCGTACTTGAAAGAGAACGTCATTAGGATACCGCCCCGTCCAAAGAACTTCGATAGCATTCCCTGTCTGGCGCTTGAGTAGTTTGAAAAGTTGACCGGAAGTATCGTTGGCAACGGTTGAATGGAGTAGCATTTTGGACATGTGGTTTCTCGAACGGCTCTGAGATACTTCTCGGCGCCTAGAAAAGACGCTGCATAATTGCATGAACGAAAACCTACGGTCTATACTTCAAATAGGGCGTCGAGCGATGCGGTCAGATGATGCACGTTGAATTAGGCGCGCATGGTAGGGAACTACGGTGCGTCATGTACCTACCTGCCGAATGGGACACAAGCGTTGAATCCACTGAATAAGCATTCTCTCACCGTAAACGTGACCAACGGAGATGAACTGCACCACTAGAACCAGCGAGACGGACAGATTGATGGAGTATTGATTCAATAGGCTGAAGGCCCGATTGCCGGTCTGCAATATAACATTTGAAAACTGGGCACATTGCATACAGCCTGGAAGAGATTCCAGAAACGGAACCGACGCAGTCGCCAGAGTCGCAGTTCTCGCCTCCGAACCAGGCGGGCCGACAGAAGGGGAATCCCAACAAGAAGAAGGCCGAGCACAAGGCGGCGCAGGTTCTCAGTCGACTCCTGTTGCCGTTCCACTCGCGGGAGGCGAGGTAGAAGCTCTCGATCCAGGCGAAGACGCTGTCCACGCCCACGAGATAGACGAGACCGAAGTAGAGGACGGCGTACGCCTTGCCACTCTTGGCCACAGCCAAGGCGCTGGCGTAACCAACGAAGGCGTGGTACTCCAGGAAGCCGCCTTGCGCTGCTGAGGAGAAGGAGCAATTTACACGACTTTGATTGGTCTTGATGCGGCCCACTCGAGGTCATGGCTGCTAGCGACATGCAGTACGGCCGCTTTATGGCCAGACTATCATATTCGAGCTCCAATGTTGCCGCTCGCTCCCGGGCCAAAAGCAGCTGAATAGCTTGGTTGGCGGCCAACAGCGGGTGTATCACAAAAAGGTTGACTTGGTGCGTCAAACCGAATACTCGAATGGAGCAGTTCGATCCAGCTCCAAACCATACCCCAAACGCCTCAGCAAGATGACTGGAGTGCGTAAGGCTGGAGGCCGAGCCGAGGAGATCCGTGACGATCTCGAGGTAGTGGAGCTCCCTAATAGCCCCGACATTCCTGCCGTCGTTCTTGAAAGCGCCGTAGACCAAGAGTAGAGAGATGATACCACCCAAGACCCCAGTGGGGGTGGTCACCCAGGTGTCCAACCAAAAGAAGGTACTCCTCTGTCGCTGATACATCTTGTTACTGTGACGACGGAGCTGGCAGCTATCAGCCGCCTGTCTAGCAGCAGCAGTTCGAAGTTAAACACCGGACAGTGAAGCAATGCTGTAGCGCAGCTTTTGTCTCTCAGCAATGGCAAGCGCTCGCGGAGCCAGATGCGCGTCGACTTGTTGCTGGCGATCGACCACAGGTGCCACTTCGTCAGCCAATGTTGCTGCCAGTGCCACGAACGTGACCAACGTTTTAGACATCCCTCGACGGTTGACAGATGAGCGGTCAGGTTGTGATATGGGAACGACTTGGCTGAGGCCTTTTGTAGACAAGTGGACAGGACACATTTGAGCGGGCGATCGTACTCGACCCTGGAACACAAGTTGGAAAATATACCGCGCCACTCATAGACTACTGCGATGACTAAGCACATCGATTGCTGCCTCGTCAGTTGGTGGGCGGATCTGAATGCTGCCGAAGTCTTTCCAGATCGATCGGTGCCAGTGCCATTGCCCCAACCGACCACATAGCTGACCCTCTCCAGTACCCTGAACAGAGGCCAACCCATTTGTGGACTCGATACGCCATTCAGGTCGTGACATCACAAATCCCACCCACCCCACTGACTGTGACAAGTCAGTGTGGCAAACCTGCTGTAACGCCGACTTCCAAAGTCTGCCAGTTTACTGGATGGAAGCATTGCCAAAAGGCACAGCGTAACCACTGATGCTTCAAAAAGCTGCATTTCTTTTGTTTTGTGAGCCAAACTGGCGCACAAGTTTAGGTGTCAGAGGACAACAGGTCACCAGAGGACAGTGTTTCTATCTCGCGAGCTTCTTTGATGTGCAACATCGCGCATTCATGAGCAGGACTGCAGCAACCACGACGCCAGCTCAAAATTTTACTTCTTCAAACCAGGACTAACAATTCCAAGCACGCTCACTCGATTTCTACCTTAACTAGCCATGGGAACCTACCGAAAGATGAAGGGGAACGATCGTCATTCGTTGCCATGGTCGTGAGACGTTAAAACGAAACTTGCCAGCTGTTTGGCTGAAGAACCAATGCTGCCGAGTAATGTGGGTGTAGCTCTTTGCACTCAATTATGTGTACTCGCCTACTAAAATACTAGCCATGTTCATGTAGCAATGTACCCAGTTACTCAACTTTGGGAAGCTGCCTTCTACATTCCATTGCTGCCTTTCAGGCATCAAGGCCTTTTGAAATGGGCGTTTGTACGGAAGTTGGCTTGACCACTGACCAGTATTCAGGATGTTTACCTGTGGCAATGAAGGAGGGGTGAACACTATCCATGAACAGTAGTAGCATATCGCTTGGACACTGCGGTCGCCGTCTTCTTCAGTCCTCTGCCAAAAGCTGTCATCAGCCACTTAAAGGCTGCGTTATACCTCGTCGTAAACAGCACGTAGAATACGATGCCACAGCTAGAGTTGGCATCAGAGGCCAGCTGCTGTGCTACCGTAGACCAGCTTGACTGGCGTCTCAGCTGCTCGTATAGCCAGCCCCATTGATCCTTGAGCCAGGGAGCGAAGTAGAATAGGTTGAAGGAGGCCTGCAGCAGACTGCAGGAGCAGATGATTGAGAAGCATATGAGGTTGAGGCCAGTGGAGCCAAGGAACAGACCCAAGTGCCGTCTGACCTGCGCCCTTCGCGAAGACAGGATCTCCTGAAAAAACAAGTTGACCCACCATCATAATTCCAATTTAGCCCCACCTCGTTGACTCCAGACGTGGCTGATGGAGCTGCCCAACCAACGTACTTGCGGCGAAAACGGATCACGTAGTACAACTGGGACAGGAATAGACCGACTATAAGCAGCAGGTGGCCGTAATCGGCAAAGGACACGGCGGCCGAGCGGATGTCGAACGAGTACCACCGATCACTGTTGTGTATCACCAAAGCCGGAAGACCGAGTAGAATGTAGAAGCAGTATGTGGCGACGAACAAAGAGATGGACACGACGTAAGGGTGCTCGACAGCCCGGCTATTGTAGTCGAGCTCCATGGCTGCCGCTCTCTCCCTCGCCATCAACAGCTGAACCACTTGATTGCCGGCCAACAGTGGGTACACCAGGAACACGTTGCCCTGATGTGACAAAGCGAACAAGCGTATCGGGCAGTTCGACCCGAATCTAACCCATGCCTGCAAGGCCTCCACAAGATGGGTGGACTGGAGCAGACTGGAGGCCGAGCCCAACAAGTCTGTGACTATCTCCAGATAGTGCAGATCCCGAACGACTGAGGCCTCCTCGCCATCGTCTTTGAAAGCGCCGTAGACTAATAGAAGCGAGATGAGACCTCCTACTATTCCTGCAGGAGTGGTCACCCAGGTGTCCAACCAGAAGAAGTCGGCCCTCTGCCGGTAGTAGAACCGATCCCTGTACTTATGGTAGAGCGCCAAGATCCACCGCCGCTCCAGTAGAAGAACCTCGAAGTTGAATATGGGACAGTGCAGTAGAGCTTTTGCACATTCCTTTTCTTGGAGCAGTGGGAGCTGCACCCGGAGCCAGTGCAGTGGTTGCGGGTTGCTCCGCATGAGGTTCTTCAGATGGCGCTTTGTCGCTCGGTGTCTCTGCCACTTCCAGTGCGGGGTCCAGGGCGCCAGGCATCGGTCGACGACCACTAGGTGGGAGGTCTTGTTCTGGGATGGAGTGAGTTGCGCTGAGGCGTTTCGAAAACAGGTCGTCAGCACGCACTCCAGTGGTC
The DNA here is from genome assembly GCA_030248115.1 of Linhomoeus sp. GSCO2_2. Classification (NCBI taxonomy): domain Eukaryota; kingdom Metazoa; phylum Nematoda; class Chromadorea; order Monhysterida; family Linhomoeidae; genus Linhomoeus; species Linhomoeus sp. GSCO2_2. The sequence goes on along the minus strand of JASAMZ010008962.1, from coordinate 2,606 downwards.
GGGAGTAGTCGACTCTAAATGGCGGCGGCTTAGAAGTTGGGCTGAACATGACCCAGAGAATCGATTTGCCGACAACCCTACGTCAATTCCTGGCTCGTGAGTCCGTGGAACGACCTGAATTCCATCGATGGATACCCGTCTGGGTTAGTGCCCGTGCCGTTGCCCCATCTGACCACGTAGCTTGCCCTTTCAACGATCCTGTGCAATATATTCGCGTAGGTCACCATAAACTACAGTGTACAGAAATGTTTAGGTGCGATAGGTGAACAATGCACTGAACGATCCAGTCAAGCTTTATGTAGCGTGCAGGCGCAAACCGACTTGCTGTAGTGCTGACTCCCAAAGTCGAAAGTGTCGGTAGACTCCACGATCGCAGCGAAGAGTGCAATCAGTGCTGTCATGGCTAATTTGATCGTATATGTGCTACCTATGTAGGTAGGATTCTTGACGTTCTTTCCAAATGTACGAAAGCGAATTGTTGAAGTTGTTACACAAATTTGCCACTACCACCAAGGTTGCGGCCACGGCACAACTTTGAGCTTTCTGGGCTGATAAACTAGATGAACTGAGTTACAAATAGGGAATACTGCATCAATTCCCACACTCCTTCAAAATGCCCAGGTCCCAGTGTGAAATCGAAGGCTCGTTTTGATTCAATACAAAGGAGCGGCCATCTGTCCGCGACTAAATAGAAAGCCTAATTGGCTAACGGACGCACTCTGCACCAACCCCAATGCAGCTGCAATGGTGCGAAAGCAAACGGTGCGTTGTTGTCAATTCTGAATGCGATTCGATGTACTGAATTGAACATAGTGACAGTTCTCAATCAACGATCGTCCGTGACACGAGCCGATCGCATCTGCTTTGACAGAATCGTTTGGCAGAATCGTTAGTCGGTCAGAGCACAGCATAATCGAAGTTGCAATGCAGTGTTAGCCGCGTTCAAAACTCGCGTCGAAATCAACAAATCCTTCAGAAGCATTGATATCCTCTATTCCCTTGCACAACTGTAATTTTCGCTATTGAGAGAGCGTCGAAACGCGTCGTTGCCCACATACACCCACATATCATTCGCTTCTTCCAAGACTACGACGTCAGTTGTCATTTGGCGGCGGCTCGCCCACCGCAGCTGACCGGTACATCATCATATCTACCACTGGCGTCGCAATAGCGCGCCAAATTCGGCAGAGAAACGTTAGCAAATCCTTCTTTCTCAATTTGAAGCGGCTACGATTGCATAATAAACGGCCGTTCGACCCAGAAATTGGCAGCTACACACCTTCGCACTTCGCAAGGTCTTTCTTTGCTTCGCAAGGCCCCAGCCTATTGTTGCGCGGCGGAAGCGAAATTTGATACAGGGGTCGATCTTAAGCGGCGTTTTGCGCACAACTGACTCGTGTAAGGGCACAGGTACTAAACACCGGCCACTCGTAGCACACCCATACTATGTCGAAAAGAAATGTCCTGCTGAAGCTAAACCCCAGTTTCAATATGGCAATACAAGCGACGGCTATTATGGTATGCCTGTGCTGCCTTGGTTGCTCTGGTGAGTACGCTACTATGCGCGAAATCCGGAGAGGTTAAGTAAGGTGGGAGAGTGAATAAGTTGATCGACTGACAAACAGAAGTTGCCTAAATTTTGTCAGGTCATACCTGCACTTGCATCTGAGGTTGAGGACAGCACGAAAGCAGCAGCACTACTCTAACTCGAAGTAGCCACAATACAATGTAGTAACAAACTGACAAAGCACACAGATTCCAAGCTTACAACGCTCAATGTCGCAAGTCCTACGGTGCGTGCGTACTGCCTATTCTTCAATCCATACAACAAATGATTCAAATTTTCGGTTGGGTCTCCTCTGAATGCGACAACATCGGCGAAGCGGAAAAGGCAGCCACAAGGATCTTCAACCGACTACTGAAGGACGACAACCGAACCTACGATGCCGACTTGGTGCCTAATCCTAGGGGTGTTGAGGTGAACGGGTGGCTTGGCGGCAACTTGCGCGAAATTCCCGCATGACAATATCTTGTTGGCACGTTACGCAAATTTGACCAATTCAGGTTGACGTGGGCGTGGAAGTCCAAGACTTGACGGAGCTCTCTGAGATTCGTAGCAGCTTCAAGCTGGACGTTTGGTTCAGCCAAATTTGGCCTGACCCAAGGCTGGATTTTGTTGTGCGCGGCTGCTTTGTTGTGCACACAAATATAGTGTCATGGTTATAGTACCCACAGAGCCCCACTCACTCATCTATGCACTCGTCATAATACTACAGTTTTCTACTACCTACATGTAGGTAACCAGACTCACATACATATGCCCTATGTACGCATCATCATACTATGTACTTGGCACTTACACTCATTCAATTTGCATTATGCTGAACAATCATCTACATGACTTCAGGCGATGCCAGGAGCCAGCTGCATAGCCAATCTTTCCCTGAGCTACAAAGTCGTTGAGAAACTCTGGTTACCAAACATCGTCTTTGTCAACAGCAAACTTTCCGCAGTCCACGAGTCTCCCACGCCCAACATTTTTCTGGCCATTTATCCAAATGGGACCATCTGGGTTAACTACAGGTCGTTTAATCCAGTATTTGATA
>JASAMZ010008959.1:0-77239 GCA_030248115.1 Linhomoeus sp. GSCO2_2 | reverse complement strand
TATATTCGCACCAGCGAAGCGCACAAACATAGTAGTAGCTTGTATAGTAGAACTTTGTCGCTACGGTAGCGCAGCGCACATTGTGGAAGACAAGCGGGCGAAGGTGCGGCGACGGAAAGCGGCGACGGCGACAACACAGACGAAGGAAGGCGCGATCACTACGCGAGCAGCCGCCCAATCTCTTTGGGAGGTTGCGGTAGCGCGGCGGCGGAGTTTGGATCACAAAACGGCCTTTGGAAGCAACGGTCGACGATTCACGGCCGGTGGAACCTGAACATAGGGCAGTGATTCGTAGGTAGGAGGAAGTTTGAAGCGGGCAGAAGTTACAGAGTGCGTAGAAAAAGTGAGACCCCTAGCTTTCCAGCGCCTGTTCTCAAGCGTCTCCAGCCGGACCGCGCTGAAAATTGTACCAGAGATGCTACAGGGTGTTCTTGACAAATTGTGCAAATTTTAGACAATTCGATACAACGAGTGGCCAATAGCGCCGTTTTGCGCAACACCATGTTGAAAATCGGGCGCGTCGCTATACAATCGAAGAGGACATGGCGATGGTGGCCGTCCTCGATGGCGTCCTCCTCTTCGGTTGTCAAGCGTCACACCCGATTTTCAACATGGTGTTGCGCAAAACGGCGCTAGTCGCCACTCGTTGTATCGAATTGTATGAAATTTGCAGTGTTTGTCAAGAACACCCTGTAGTATTTCTAGTACAGTTTTAAGCGCGATCCGGTTGGAGACGCTTGAGAACAGGGGCTGGAAAGCTAGGGGTCTCACTTTTTCTACGCACCCTGCGCATGGACCGTAGGGCAACCGAGACGGGGGGGGGGGGGGGGGGGGTGGGGGCACCCCCCCCCCCCCCCCCCAGCAAGCCCACTTCGACTTGCGACGTCTTGTTTACTCACGAAACAAAGAAGCGAGTTCTCAAAGCACAACTACAGTACTTACACTGCTTTTGGTATAAGGCGGCAAGGGAAGTGCACCCAAAGGGCTAGGCAACCACCTGGTGTGTATCCTGCTGTCCTCGTGCACCTCCATCTCCTCGCTCTTGAAGTCGTTCAGCTCCTTCCGAATCATCGCCTGAGTGGGGGAGAGCATTCCATACAAAGGTGAACGCAGTACACACAGCACACACCCCAGTGCCCTAACAACAGCTCCATTTGGCAGGTTTTACGTCCCACGATACAGTACCTGTCTGGTCTAATTTGACGCGCGCCGACGACGACTACCACTGGCAACTTCATCACCGTGCAGCCAATATTCGCAATTGTGCCCCCCCTCGCGCAGCGAAAGAGCCCCCACTTAGACGGGTTTTGCATCTAAGCAATCTAGCGCGCTTGGCACTTACTAATCCCCTCTCACCTTATCCTGCGGCGTCAGCCTAGTCCAGGGCTTATCGGCGCGCCTGTCGTATTCTTCTGCCCGAGTCACTTCCACGTAGTCGTTGAACTGTATGATCTGGCGGTCTTTGAGTTCTTGTATGGTGGGGCGGAAGCTCAGCTGAATAGAGTTTGTGTGTATGTTATAGTATGTTATGAGTTGTGAACGTGTTTGGATACGGTATCGCACCTACTATTTGATAGACACTGGATGTTAGTAGTGAAAACGCCCGGATATTGCGATGGATGACCACACTATGATTATAATCATCTGCTCTGCTTAGGCAGAGCAAGTTTTGCTTAGACTAAGGCTCAGACTTGGGACGTATTGCGGTTTGCACGCTTGAGGCTTGCTTAGTCTCTGTCCCCAAGCAAGTCCTAACTTTGGCCTAACACAAGACTACCGTAAATCCTCCAATAAGCCCCCCCCCCTCGAATAAGCGCCCCTCCTAGAGGGAGGTCGAAATAAACGCCCCCCCCCTCAATAAGCGCCCACCCTGGGTAAGCACCAGTTTCACCACACACAAGCTCTGTGACGATTTCTGACCCAAGATAGGGTTATCCATGAGAATACAACGACTAATGGTAGACATTTTGATCAAAAGCTCAAAACAGTTTCAGTCAAAAATCTATGCAAATTTACACAAAATGGCGCTAAGTTAATAAGCGCCCCCCCCCCTCCTCCAATAAGCGCCCCTCCTAGAGGTAGGTTGAAGAAATAAGCGCCCAGGGCGCTTATTGGAGGATTTACGGTATCCTGATTTCAACTACTAGACTAGTATTAACTATAACATATCCACACTGTAGCAAAAACAGTACCAAAATCGCACCTTTCTCAGTAGCATCTTGCGCGTGCGCTCCATGCGCTCGCGCACCTGCCTGTCCGAGTAGTTCTGCTCTGAAAGCGAGTGATTAGGTTCGAAATAACTGATCAGTAATAGAAGATAACTCGGCCGCACGCGAGCCGATTGACGCGAAATTTGAGCAAAACACGAAGCGATGTGTGGCGCAGGTTTTGTGAAGAGCGCAATCGGACAAATGCCCAAGAAACTTACGCTATGGAACCTCAACTGACAACGTTTCGTGTGCGCTATTCTAAACCAATTCCGCCGCAATTTCCACACAACCTGTGGCCCATACCACCCTGTATTGCGCCCCAATTTCGTCCCAATCGGCTTCCGCACGCCCGAGTTACCGTACATCCTCCAATGAGCGCCCCTCCTAGAGCCAGGCTACAAAAATAAGCGCCCAGGGCGCCTATTTGGAGGATTCACTGTATTTTTTCGCCCATAGCGACCTTTGAGAATGTTCCTCTGCTCGAGCTCGTCCGCCGTCGGCCTCTGACTAAGTTTGCGCTCCAGTTTCAGCGAGGCCGCTTCCATCTTGTCTCTGCGCTGCTGCCACGTCTCGTTGGGCATGGCGTCCAGCTGCTTCAGCGATAGGGTGTCCTTACGGAACACCTTCGCTGCTAGGCCCGCTAAAGAAAGGAGGGTTTTGCCAACTTATGACCCCCTAGCGGGCTCAGGGGGGAAGGGGCACTGCATAGGTGCGATTGGTCGTCAGCCTGGGTGGGGGGGGGGGGGGGGGGTGGTCCAGAGGGTTAAAAATCAATATCCAAAAATTGGTCCGAAAGACTGTATGAAACGCCCAAAAAGTGCCAAAAAACGCCTAGTTTCGCTCTATTATGATCAAAAACACCTTTAAATGACTAAACAATGATAAAAGATAGCGCCGCAGGCGAAAATTTTGACTACTTTAAGGCAAATTTCAGGAAAATTTCTCAATTTCTGCTCGATTCTCGGCCAATCGGACCTATGCTGGAGAGAGGGTAGAGAATACGATGGAAGGATTGTTGACGACTTCTGGGTTACTGTATCGCGTGTTTCAACAATCCAGCTCAAAACTAGAATGGCGAAGCAAACTTGGAGATTTGGCAGCTCTGACGTAGCGACGCATTGACACCTCTGACGCCAAATTTCAGCTTGCTAGACCCATTCATGCAAACTGCGGCCGCCAAATGCAAAATTGGTCTGTCCGTTCCCGAGCGCTCCTTTACAAATAGACTGGCATTGCATTTTCAGCCCGTATTCTCGTGTGAATCGGCTTAGGACGCTCAAATTCGGCGTCAGACGAGTCAACACAATAGGCTAACGTGTGTCCAAGTATCTTCCTTCCAGCTCTAGCAAAGCTTGCTTGCGAAGAGGGAAGGCTGTACTATCGAAACACCCTCTTCAAACCGTACTAACTGACCCATCCCATAGTAACTAGAACTCCGCACATTTCGGTTCCCCTCCGTCGTCGCTGTCTGCCTCGGGGTCGTCCCTGTACACGATGGGACCCAAGTCGGAGTCGCTGTCGTCGTCGACGGAAGGCGCTTCCGAATCGGCGCTGTCGGCTACTGCGCCGACGGCGGCGGAAGTCGAGGGTTGCTCGCCGTCCGGCACCCCGAGGATTTGGATGGGGATTTCCCTGAGAATGGAAAATATGGGATGTTTGAGGAAGCAAACGTTGGCTGTATGCATTGGAATACCGTAATAGGCGCTCTCCTCCATCTAATTCTAATAAGTGCCCCCCCCCCCCCCCCCCTAGAAGGGAGGTTGAAAAACTTGCCCTCCCCCAGCCCTATCAACACTCAGTTTGGGTAGGTGTCCAGTAGAGATTGGACTGTCTATGTCAGCACAACGACTAGTTGAAAGCAAACTGATCACATCCACAACAATTCGACACAAAAAATACCATGCAAATGTGCACGAAAATGTCACAAAATCCGGCAATATCTAGCAAATTTGTGGGTTCGAAGGGTCAATTAATACGTCCCAGTGGGCTCAGGTTGAAAGCAAAAGCGCCCAGGGCGCTCATCGGATTTATGGTACACTACGACGGTCGATCCACGGCAAATCAAACTGCCTCTATGTACGACAACTACCAGAAGCTAGACGTCCTGTTCATCATCATACATCTCACCTCACACCGCTAGTAGCTGCCTTCTCCTCCTCCTTCTGCTCATCCTCCTCCTCCTCCCACTGCCCCTCCTCCTCCTCTTCCACTTCCCCAGGGGGTATGATCTCGGGAACCTTGTCCGTGAACCGGGCGCCCCTCCTGCGCAGCTTGCGCTGCTCCGCCGTCAGAGTAGTGGAAGTTTGCTGCTGCTGCTGCTGCTTCCTGGCCGCCTTCTTCCACCGGGGAGATTCGTCCACCTTGCGCAGCGCCGATTTAGTGGGAATCGCCTGGAGGTCCGGCTCCTTGGCGGGCACGCCCTCCAGCTCGGAGGATTCTTCGGAGGGACTGACGGCTGGAGAAGAGCGATGATAAAGGTATACTGTGCTTGAAGTTGAAGTGTTTCAAAATGTCTGTAAGAGGCCGCAGGGAGGGGGGGGGGCTGGAGGGGAGGGGGGAGGGAGGGAGAGGGAGAGTGGGAGGTAGAGAGGGAGGGAGGGAGGGAGGGAGGGAGGGAGAGAGGGAGAGAGGGAGGGAGGGAAGGAGGGAGGGAGGGAGGGAGGGAGGGAGGGAGGGAGGGAGGGAGGGAACCCGGAGGAACCATCAAATCCCCACCGGCGAAGTAGAACTCGTCCTCCTTCTCCTCCTGCTCCTGCTGCGCCAGCGTCGCCGTCGCCGCGCCCCCACCCTGTGATGAGGAAGCAGAGGAACCCGTCGTCGTTCTCTGAGAAGCGGGCGGAGGCGCCACGTAGGGAGGCGGCGGCGGCAGCTGCTCCACGCTGGCGATCACCACCGTGCGCACCTCGTTGCGCAGGTCCTCCGACTTGGCCACCAGCGTCGCCACGGGGGGCGAAGGGGGAGGAGGCGCTGCGCCGGCGGCGCCGGCCAAGCGCACGGGCTTCTTGGGCGGAAGTTCTTCCGAGGTCGATTCTGAAGCGCCGCCGGAGGGAGGCGCTACTGTTGTGTCCTCGCTGGTGGAGGGAAGCGGGGAGTGCGCCTGCTGCGAGGTGGAGTCGTCGTCTTCGACGACGGCGGCGGCGGCCGGAGCGGAGGCGGGCGGGGAACTGAGCTGCTCGCCTGCAAAAGGTTTATGGGTATTGGAGCGGATTGTTCGAAATCGATTTCAGCTTCTGTAGCTTGTTCGATCAAAGCTCCAGATTTGAATTACAACTGCTACAGGACGATAAGAGCTCATTGCCGTCATTATGAACGGTGGTGAAAGTCACGTAGAAACATTGACCTAACCCCATGGTATGCTTAGAAAGCCCCTTTTCGCTTCAAAACTACCTGCCGTCAAAGCGTCCTTCCAGTAGTAATACCCCCCCCCCTCTGTACGCACAACACTGCATGTATGTTGTAAATGGTAGTATGTGTATGCGACTATAATAGGTTGAAGTAGTACGCATATCCTATCACATCCTTCAAATCGGGCCTCAGTCATCGGCCAATACTAGCGTCGTAGAAGAACCAACAAAGCGCCCACTGGTGGTCGGCTCCTCCTGTCGGCTCTTGGCGCTGCCGTTCCTGCTCTTGCGGTTCAGGCTGCGGCGCTTGTTCCTTCGGCGCTTCCACTTCCAGGGCTGGAAGAGGCGCAGCCAGAACTTGCTCGTCTTCAGCGTCTGCGAGAGGGCGCGCCGCCGATGCGGCAATGGGGAAGCTTCCACTACTGTGCCGCCGGGCGACGCGGCGCCGTTCCTGGCCACGAGCTCGGCGATGCCGTCGGCCGACTGCGACTGCCGAATGGCCGAGGAGCTTCCGCCGCCGCCGGCGCCGCCGGCGACCATCTTCTTGTTGGCCTTGGCGCGCTTGCGCACCTTGCCGCCGCCAGAAGAAGAGGCGGTGGAGCCGCTGCGCTGCTCCTTCGTCTTGCGCCGGTAGCTGGCGCGCTTCTCGCCTGGAAGGCAATTGAACGCGTAGTGCAAATTTACAAAACTTGCTCCCCCCCCCCCCCCCCCCTCTCAAACCAAGGCGAAACGAACGGCGGCGCCACAAAAAAAAATCTCGCCCCGGAGAGCGAACACGCTATCTATCGCGGCTAGGGAACGCGCCGTATTTCTTTCAAAACCTGATGTAACCCAGTTAGCCACAGCCGCCACCCGGGGGCACAAAAGACCTGCTGCGCAGTGATAACAGCAGAGGTCTTGCACCCGAAGCAGAAAACGGCCGTCGTCGTCGTCGTTGGGAGATAAACGTCGGAAGGAACGTCGTGTCCTGTTGACAGACGCAGACACGGTTCGCCAGTGGTGCGGTGCGCACCCTACCCTTTATACAGTCGGCGAGCGAGAGCGAGCGCAGGACACATATAGAGGCACGAGCGCAAGCAGTGGCGATTTCGAATGGACGCCGCGCCGCGACGGCGGCTGGCGGAATGTGGTGGTGATCTCAGGGCGATCTAACCTCTCTTTCTCTCTCTCTCTCGGCGAAGAATGGAATGACGAAGTGCCAGCGCTACCTACCGCCTTTACCTATGTACCTATACTGCCGCTCCGCGTGCCCGATTATGTCGCGGGGTTATAGGGGGAGGCTGAGATCGATTCCACATGTCTAGTTCTTACTTCTACCCTCGAGCGAGAGAAGAGAAGCGATTCGGACGGAATCAATTCCGCCATCAATTTTTCAGTCGGCGGAACGCGAGCGAACGGAAACTTTGCTAGCTACTTGGGTGGGCGCTCCGAGTAATTAGTGCGTGCGCGAATCGAAAGTGAAAGCTGGCTAGTCGGGGCATGCCAACAGTCGATACAGACTTAGATGAGAGAGCTACGTATAGCGGGCGCGCACTTGAGAGAATTTGCTAGAAACTACGCAACCGCCACCGCTCTGTGCAACTCGCGCGCTGCACCAACTTTTGAGAACTCTTCATTGCGATTCCCCGAAAGATCCCACGTTCACCCGATCGATTTGCTTGCTTCGAAGCCCGTATTGGCTAATTCAAACTAGTGATGGCAATTTTGAGAATTCCAAAACCGGGTAAGTAAAAGTAAGTAAAATCTGAAATTTGAAAACCGGGTAAGTACAAGTAAGACGTATACCCAGTTTTTCGAAAACTGGGTAAGTACTTGGACATAAAACCGGGTAAACCGGGTAAGTAAACTCAAGTAGAAATCTCCATTTCTGCACATCAGAAAGCCGAAATTATTGCGTTGTGTTGACACCTATGTTCTTCCAGAAGTTATACAACACTTCACAGTCACCCGCGCAATTTATAAGCCAAATTTCTAGTTCGTGAAATGAAGCGAAATAGGTAAGTGACGGGGTAGTGTCGATAGTCGATACTACCCAAATACAGAACTCCAAGAAGCGCTTCAGTGGCACACCATGTCTCCGTAGATGACGATGGTATTTTCATCATTGAAGCATTGGTCTTATTGCTTGGTGGTGCAGATTCTCATTAAGAATTGGAGTCTTCTTTGTTAAAACTTCATATGTTGTCAATTTTACCTAAGTTGACGAATTTAGGAGTGTGAAGTCAAATGTATAATCAATATGAAATGCTGCAATTTTACTCTGCACACTCAACAGAAAGGTAGCTTGAACATTGAGTTGCAAAATTACAACTGCTTACCCGGTTTCTTACCCAAGTTCTGGTGGTGGGTAAGTAAACCAGGTACCCGGTTTTCGGCCTGAAACCAGGTAAGTAAACTCGGCGAAAAACCGGGTAAAAGTAAAACCGGGTATGCAAAACTAAACCGGGTAAGTACGAAGTAAGTATACCCGGTTTTCAGAAACCGGGTAAAACCGGGTAAGTACTTACCCGGTTTCCGAGTTGCCATCACTAATTCAAACCAATGAAGCACGAGAACCTTTCTTCTCCTTCGTCGGTGACTTGTCTCCTCTCCCATCCGACGACTTCCCGTCGTCGTCCGCCGGCGCTTCCACGGCTTCCGCCCCGCTTCTGTGGTCGCCTTCGTCGGCGCTAGAGGCGTCGCCGCCCTCGCTGATGGGCGACGCTGCAACAACCGAAGATCGCATCGATTCGATTGCAATTTCCGGAAATTCGGTTCATCGGATCTTCGCACTGGAAGTGTAGACGAAAGTTGAGCCGTGCGGCCTGCTCTCTTCGATATCGGCGGATGATTGCTGAGCAACCTTTTCGGAGCCATCGCCGTCGCCCGCCGCCGCCGGTTCTGCTGCAGCCGCTGCCGCCGCCGCCTTCGAGCCGAAGCGCAAGTTCTCGTAGTGGCGCTTCTCCATGTCAGCAGTCAGAACAGCAGGCCATGATCCTTGAGCTTTAGATTCGATCGGTTGGTGAGGCGATGGAAGAATAAGAATCGCACGATTCTTAGCACCCTATCTACTTCAGTCCATAGGTGCAGGCGGGGGGGGGGGGGGGGGGGGGGGGGGGGGGAACCCCCCCCCCCCCTGGCCCTGGCCTCTAGTGAACTTTTCACTGATACTCCCCCCCTGGCATCCGAAATTCAGAAAAAAAATCCGGAAATTTCGGAAATATTCTTGTATTTTTGGTAGTTTTTGGTCCTATTTTGTCCAAATTTTCGCCTGCGGGGCTTTATTTCGTACATTTATGCACAAATTAGCGTGTTTTTGACCAAATTAAGGCGATTTTTAGCGTATTTTTGGCCATTCTAAAAATCTGTTCACTGGTCCAGGGCCCCCCCCCCCCCCTCTCAAAAATTTTCCTTAACTAGAACCCCCCCCCCCCTGGCCTCCGGGTGGTCTGCACCTATGCTTCAGTCAAAGAGGTTTTGCAGCCGCCCCCGAGTAATAAGTCCACTTGTTGCTTCGTTGATGAGCCGGCCGAATCATCTACCGCGCAACGCCGCAGAGCAGACCATGAAATGATGAGCTGTACGCCTGTAAACGTGCGTGAGTGCTCAGCTGGACTGGGAAACAACTTCAACGCATAGGAAGTAATACACGGCACGGTGACTGTGCGTATTTACGGGGGTATGAATGGTGGCAGTGGCAGAGGCAGTCAGGGGTATAAATGGTGGCAGTCTGGCAGCAGCAGTAAAATTTATTTTATCTTATACTTTTCGTTCCTCTACACGCCTGCCACACCATTCATTCCGCCGACTGCCACCGACTGCCACTGCCACTGTCGCGTAAGTCTCCGCGTGTAGATCATTGCAATCAGCAGTCAGGGTGAGGCCAGTATACTGTAGTTGTCGTGCCGAAACACGCACGTAACATCGGCAGTGGCAGTCGGGGGTATGAACGATGTGGCAGGCGTATATGAAAACAAAAATTAGAAGACAAAAAAGAATTTTGACTGCCCCTGCCAGCCAGACTGCCACCATTCATACCCCTGGCCGCCACTGCCAGTGCCACCATTCATGCCCCCCACCGTATTTACTGGGACTCCCTCAAGGGGGGCACAGACACGGGCACAGGCATGCCCCCCTTCCCTCAACGGGGGCACAGGGGGGCACGGGCAAATGTCCGCTAACGCCGCTCGTACGCCATCGCCATGCAACGGAAACTTGTCGAAGCGAGTTCTTGTGCCTTTAGGCATCTTATTTCCGCCGCAAATGCCTCATTTGTCCCACCTCTGCTGCAGAGATTCGCCGTGCCCCCCTTTGTTGAGCATCTAATGATCGTAGCAAAAGGTTAAGTGAGCACCGACTCTACCACGATAGGTACATCGTGATCATGCCAATCCAACAAAGGGGCGCACGGCGAATCTCTGCCGCAGAGTTGGGACAAATGAGGCATTTGCGGCGGAAGTAAGATGCCTAAAGGCACAAGATGCCTCGCTTCGACAAGTTTCCGTTGCATGGCGATGGCGTACGAGCGGCGTTAGCGGACATCTGCCCGTGCCCCCGTTGAGGGAAGGGGGTGCGCCTGTGCCCGTGCCTGTGCCCCCTTGAGGGAGTGACGGATTTACTTTTGAACATTCACGCGCGCGAGAGTCGAAGTGCGTGTTTACCTCTGTACATTCGCTCGAGAAGCAAGTAACAGAGACGTCGTCATCGTATGCCGTAGCATTGCACGCACACTTCAGTCCAGTTTCTCAAAATCGCGGCAAGCCTTTGCGAGTGCGGCGCCGAGTTTTCCGCCTGCTAGTTTGCGCGCGTGATCCTACAGAGCTATAGAAGAGCGAGATGAGTCAGCAGCAGCAGAGGGCTGGCGGCGGCGGCGCCAGAGGTCACAACGGGCCGGGGCCCAGAACTTGCCAGTTCAAGCTCGTGCTGCTCGGCGAGAGCGCCGTCGGTGGGACGCTGCTAAAACCGTGACAATACTATAATAGCGCCGATTCTCCATTCTTCGGCTTCCGAATTCGTGTCCGTCTCTCAGGCAAGTCGTCGCTGGTGCTGCGCTTCGTCAAGGGCCAGTTCCACGAGTACCAGGAGTCGACCATCGGCGCCGCCTTCCTCACGCAGACGGTGCGGCTGGAGGACGCCGTCATCAAGTTCGAGATCTGGGACACGGCCGGACAGGAGAGGTGGGGGAAGAAGGGATCGCTAAGCAAAGCAGCTAGCACACTGGAAGAACTCGGGATTCGGCAAACCGATTGACATGGATCTTGGAGACGATGCCATGCTTGTGCCAGATCTGTAGTGAGAACGGACGCGCGTGGCTTCTGTGCAATCGTGGTGAAAAAGTTGAGTAAGCCTTGAAACGGTCGCTGATACGCCAAATTTGACCGTTGCTCGTTCTTTGCAATTTAGACATGCTACTGTGCGTGCAAGTTCGTAGTAGTTGGTCCCCTTACCTAGCGGTCCAAGTTTGCTACCTGGTCAAGCGCCCTTTACCGACTCCGTTACCCCTCCCTCTTGCAGATACCACAGCCTGGCGCCCATGTACTACCGAGGGGCGCAGGCGGCCATCGTCGTCTATGACATCACGAATCAGGTTTGCGAACACGCCCTGCTTCCTTTCCACCGCACCTTCACACTACCATTTCCGCTCTACTTCCACTCTCTATGCGCGCTTAGGAGTCTTTTGCGAAGGCGAAGCAGTGGGTGAGCGAGCTGCAGAGGCAGGCGGCGCCCGACATCGTCATCGCCTTGGCCGGCAACAAGGCCGACCTGGCCAACAAGCGCGTCGTCGACTACGAGGTATACGGTAGCGATAGCGAGCTTCTTTGAGTACTACTGTAGGTAGCGCAATGGATCTGTGAGAGCAGCGCACAAGGGTTCGACGCTCTCTCTTGGCGCTTTGTCTGAATGGGAATCGCAGGGTTGACCCTCGGATGGGTCATATACAGGGTGGCCCACCGAAAACCCGTGCTCTTTGTCAGCTTATATCTCTTGCGTCTGTTCATCGATTTGGCTCAAATTTTCAGCGATTGTAGTGCATTAGCAAACTTAAGGATGTGCCAAGTTGCAGCTGTTTCACTGAACTGACGAGCAAGCTAGAGCGGGCAACACAAAGATCATCGATAATTCAAAGGCCGCGAAGCTGACAAATGCGCGTATGAGTGGCAATTTCGCTGGAACTTGTATCATACGTTAAGGTAGTTCTTCTCTACCTCGTGTTAAAATATCAGCTCGTTTGATACTGTACAGCGAAAGTTACAGTAGTTTTAGCTGCCGACATTACGCGCAATTTGGAGAACTCAGGAACTTTGACATCACGTTACTCACGCTATGGAGGTTGCAGCGACGTAAGACAAAAACTGTGAAACTCGGGATCACATCCTTTATCACATATCTAAAAATGAGCAAAATCAGAGAAGGTCATAATTTTTGTCGATTTTGTGTGAACTCTCTCCAGGAAGGCATTTTCAGTGCTACGACAACGATGAACAAGCTAGAAAGCTGTAACTTCTGGTATCGTTAAGTTACACCTTAGACTATAATCGCTGAAAATTTTAGCCAATTCGAGCAATCCACGCTAGAGATACAAGCCAGCAAAGAGCACGGGTTTTGGGTGGGCCACCCTGTACTCAGCGCAATTACGCCGTTTTGAATTCCTCATGGTTGAAGTTGAAGTGAATGGAAATTCTGCTTGGATGGCCAGGGGCGACAAGGCAAAGCTATTTGTCCCGAGCGCCCGAGTAGATGTAGACAGCCAGTGCGATCAGTACCTGTGAGCGCAACACAAGCGATTCAATTGTTCAGCCCACCCTGTACACATTGTCTTTAGGAAGGCCAGTCCTACGCGGAGGAGAACGGCCTGCTATTCATGGAGACGTCGGCTAAGTCGGCCATGAACGTCCAGGACATCTTCCTCTCCATCGGTGGGTTCCGTTTTATTTTGGTGCTACCTACGTGAAGTCTGGCGCTATGAGGCGTTTCCGGCGACCTGTTGCAACTGGGAACCGTAAGAAGAAGTGGTAGAACGCAAGCGCAACAGCGTGCGCCGTTTCGGATGCAACTGATTGGTCGAACTGTGTTGAGCGCGATGGGTCGGCGTCGCGCTCGCAGGGCACAGCACGCATGCCGCATAGCTTCCGTAAACTTCTCCGGAAGTTGCGCAGGCCGTCAGAAACGTCCTGTAACGCCTACACGCCAATTGGACCTCACAATTGACCGAGTAGGAGGCACTGTCTGCTTCGTGTGGCAGTCTGTCGCCTACGCACTGCTTCATTCGTTCAACATTTGCGCTCGAATTGCAGCATGGATGGGCAAAGGGTTGACAAGGGTTGTCAGATGCAACCCTGAAATCTGACCCCAACACGCAACACGCATCCCAAATCCAGACCAACACGCATCCCAGTGACCCAAATTGGTTTTATGTGCCACCAATTCCTTGAGAAATGAACATTTCATAGAGAAATTGGTAGTAATGTGAGCACGGAAGGTGAAAATTTTGCCTGCGGAGCTTAAAAATATCAAAAATTTCTTACTGTCACATGTAAAAGTAACAATTTTTCAGTTTT
Organism: Linhomoeus sp. GSCO2_2; assembly: GCA_030248115.1. NCBI lineage: Eukaryota > Metazoa > Nematoda > Chromadorea > Monhysterida > Linhomoeidae > Linhomoeus > Linhomoeus sp. GSCO2_2. The sequence continues at coordinate 64,147 of JASAMZ010008959.1, read as the reverse complement.
GTCACCAAAGTTGTGCACATTGCCTCGGAAATGTAGCAAAAACTACTGGTGAAGCACATAGAATTGCCAGAATTTTCTTGCAAAAATACCAACACGCATTGAAGCTGGAGCTTGTCAGGTCTGAGTTTTGGACCTTGCCCATCTATGAATTGCAGCCAAGAAGCTACCGCGCTCCGAGGGCGCCGGCGGCGGCCCTTCCGGGCAGGGAAGGCAAGGGGTGCAAGTGGGCGAGGGAGACGCCTCTACTGCGCAGCAGAGGTCGGGCGGCGCCTGCTGCAAGTGATCGATTGGGATTGTGCGCGCGCGACGGATTCCGATACATCCTATTCCTAAGTAGAAGTCGATTTGGTGCGATCGGTTAGTAGTGTTCGTTGCTCGCGTGCGTGTGTACAGGACGCGTTTCTGTCTGGGTGGACGCTGCGGTCGTCGTTCGAGCGCCGTTGCGCAAAGGATTGCAAATATCGACTTTCGACGCTGCGCCTTTGCGCAACCGCCATCGCGCGACGTCGTAGTCGGGTTTGCGCGCAGTTGTTCGCACGAGAATTCCGCTTCGCATCATTGTATGTAGGCGCCTACCTATATTCGGAGATTGCGCCGCGTTTGGTTCGCTTCTTGGCCCACAGATACTACGTGTGCGTGCACGCGCGCCTTGTGATCCAGCGATCTTTCCACCGGCATAACGAACTCTTCAAAAGTGTGAACTGCGCGTGACAACAAATTTCGAAAACGTCACAAAAGCACAATAAACAGAGATTCAGAGCAGAATGGCGGGAACGAAGTACTGCAACTTGAGCTCCTCCAGATCGACCTTGAAGTGCGCCAGACGATTCGGCACGATGCCTAAAGTTGCGATGCATTTTTTGACGCTAATATGAGCAACAATATGTGAACGCTGCATTGTGTAGTTGCGAAACAATGCAGCCGATATTCGAGCATTACTCCTTCACGGGATACGGTAATCACTAAAACTCGATACGGTACACCGTAATGTAGGCAACCGATACTGACCGCTTTTACAAACTGGTTGAAGACTTGAAAACTGGTCAATAACTTGCGGTGATATGCAGTGACCGCTGAGAAATGCAGGTTGTGCCAAAATTTCAAGCAATGTGCCTAACCGACCGCGCCTAACCGACGATTTCGATGAAGCCATCTGTCCATGTCTGTCTACCGCAACAACGCGCCTCAAACCGCTAAAGCAGGCCCGCGTGGGCGCTACGCGTGTCAGTTTTCGCCGAGATTTCGTCACAAGCTGCGCCACATAGTGGCGCAGCTTGTGTGCAGTAGGAATCGGCTTGAAATCACTTCTGGAACAGTGCGTACCCAGACTGAGTTGGCAGTATGTCAGTTGCATGTTTGTGAGGAACTGCGTCACTGTGCGTATGTCCAGGCGCACAGTGTGGTAGCGCCTGCGCTCCAACTCCTCGGCGCTCCGGCGTCTGGGCTCTGGAACGAAATCTACCTTGCTCTCACGACGACCTCAACCACCACGACGACCACTACGACAACCACCACGACAACCACCACTACCACTACCACGACGACTACGACGACAACTACGACGACTACCCCAAGCACGTCAACGACGCCGACAACCACGACTAGCAGCACTACCACAGCAGCTCCGACGTCGACTACCCGTGCGGCGACCTCCACAAGCAGCTCCAAGAGTGAATCGACGACGCCGTCTCAAGTCGACGTCACGACAACAAGTCGGCAGCCCGAAACAAGGGAAACGTGCAGGAGAGCCTGCAGTGAAGCACTCCGACCAGAACGGGAGAAAGCAGACCGCCACTCACTTATCATGAGAAATAAGGCCGATTTCCGCCCAAAGATTCTCCACAAATTCCGCCGGCGCGCGAGTTTCAGAGTACGCATATTCCCTCCACTTGCAAGGACCGGCCGGCGCGCAGCAGAACTCCACTGAAATCTTGCAGACCAGGCCGAATTGAGCCCAAAATGCGCCATTTCGCTTCGATTCAAACAGTAGTCGGCAGCTAAGATTCGGGGCTGCGCCAATCACAGACTCGCCTTGCCATTTTGGACGGGAAGAATTGACAATTCATGCGCAAATGCTTGCTTTACCGCGCCGTCTTTCCGTACTGCATTTCCTTCAATTCAGAAATTTGAATGCGCGCGCAAATTTTGAGTTACAACATAGTTTGAGGAGAGTACGGTAGAAGTTGCATTCAAATTTGAATTTCGGCATTAGGAAAGTGGCTGTTTGAAGGTAAAATCGACACAAAATGGAGACACCAATAGCAAATTCGCGTTCCTCGTTGCGAAATACCCTAGAATCGACATTACAAACGTTCAATCACCTCACTTTCAGTTTCGTCGCCGTAGGGCTTCGGTAGGTCGAAAATCGGCAAAAACTCGCGAATCTTGATCCGAAACGCCAAAATAACGCCAGATTCGGCATCAGCGACCTCGAAAGCACCGCAGTCAACTCCAACATTGATTTTGTCCTCGGGGGTGGAAATTCGAATTTTGGACGCGGCCGGGGTACGGTAGCCGAAAAATATTTTTGAAAATCGATTCCGGATCAGTTTTCAACGGGGAATCGCGTGGTGCACTCCATTTGGCCATAAATCATCGCAATCGGGCGCTAAAACGGCCAAAAGTCAAAAATTGGAATTTTCGACCCCCGACGGAGACCCGTTGTGACAGCAGAACTCAAGATTTCCGCGGCGGATTTCAGAGATTTTAGTCTTAAACGAAAGAGAACATGTTAATCTTGCCGATTTGAGATATCTGGCCCGATCCAACAACTCCCTGATTTACTAGGATTTTTTAAAGGCAAATTTTTGTCAAAAAATCACTTTCGGCTACCGTAACCCGAGAACGCGTCGGCCGATTGACTCGGGGTTTTTTTCCACCCTTCGTCTCGTCGAGGGCTACAACATTTCCAAACGGCATCAAAATCGGCCCATTACTCGAGGAGTTGCTATTGGCGGAACACCTCTCCAGTAAGTAAAAATTCAAATTTTTGAATTTTTCTCAAAATTTTTCCACCACGCAAAAAAACGAAGGCCCGAGCGCCCCTACTATCCCTCGAGAGCTATCGATTAAAAAAAACCCCGTCCAAATCGGATGAGAAATGAGGCACGAAAGTGAGTGGCGAAAAAGTTAGTCGGTAGCAGCTCCACTATAGCACTCCGCCCCTTTTGGGGTCGGAGTGCTAACAAAAGTTGCGTCATTGTCGTCGGCGCCTACGAGCCCTACTACAACGTCCAAGAGGAAGACGACGACCACAGCGAAATCGGTGCCCTTCTTCAGAAAGTTATGGTTTTTGATCGCCGTCTGCGCAGCGGTTGGGTCTGAATGAGTGCCCCCAAATTCTGAATGAGTGCCCCCAAATTCTGAATGAGTGCCCCCAAATTCTGAATGAGTGCCCCCAAATTCTGAATGAGTGCCCCCAGGACATAGAGGCGCGCTACTTCCACGGCCGTGTGAGTAACCGGTTGGGCACAGCCGGCCTAAGCAGGGGGTGAAGTAGATGGAGGAGTGTTTATTCCACTTGCAGTTTGCACTAAAACTCGGCCGGCGTCGCGCCTGGCGGGTCGAAAACTGAGGCTTAGCGCGACCACCAACTTCAGGGCGCGCTCCGCGCGCCCTGAAGTCGGTCCCCGGTCGCGTTAAGCCTAAGCTTCGACCCGCCAGACTGCGGCGCCGACTGACTCTTGTGCATTGTGGGCGCAGGGCGAGCCTAAGCATAGCCTGATTTCAAAGGGAAATCTTGCTTGGCGGTATAGGGACCGAACACGGTATAACGACTCCCACAGACGAGATTCTTGGCCCGCGGCTCTATCCACACCGTGATTAGATAGACGCCACACTTAGAACATTGGGGGCACTCTTTCAGAATTTGGGGGCACTCATTCAGACTTTGGGGGCACTCATTCAGACTTTGGGGGCACTTATTCAGATATAGCCCTGCGCAGCGGTGCTCGCCATCGTGGTCCTCTGCCTCGTCGTCTTCTATGTCTGCCGCAGGAGGAGAAGGAAGGCGGCCGTCCAGCCGTCGAAGCCAGTGGAGGAGCGACCGGCAATAGCGCAGAGTCAGCCGAGAAGCGACCGGCCAGTCGTCGGCGTCAGCGAATCAATGGCAATCGATCGGCAGCGAATGGCAGCGATGCAGATGCGAGAGATGTCGAAGGCGACGACGGATCCGAAGCCGATTATCGCCAAGAGCGAGCAGCCGGCGCAGTCGCCGCCATCGACCCAGTCCGAAAGTACTCAGTCTTCGAACAGGCGCGATCCCAAGAGTGTGTCCTGTGACTACTGCATCGAGGAGTGCACCTGTCCGCCCGGCGGCAAATACGGCCAATTGGGACGCCAGCTGCTCATGAAGAGTCGCAGCGCCAGCCAGGCGGCCGGAGGAGAAGCGCCGAAGAAGGAAAGCGAGAAGGCGCCAGCGGCAGCGTCGCCGAAGCGGAAGGAGGAGCCGACGGCCAGCAGCAGTCGTCGAGAGGACAAAGAGGAAGAAGTGGTGCTGCTGGAGCCGCCAGTCAGCGACAATCTGGACTCCAGTCGGCCGCCGTCGTCGTTCGTTGACCAGTCGTCGCCGCGCGAGCTGTCGGCCACGTCGCTGGTGCTGCCGGCGCTGGCCTCGCCCTCCGACCGGAGCAAGTCGACGACGCTGCAGTCAGAGTCGGCGGCCGGCGACGACGACGAAGACAACGACGACAATGTTTCCGAGAAGAAGGAGGAGGACGCCGAGTGGATGGAGTGGATGCGGCCGGAAGCCGCCGACGCCGACGAGGAGCAGGCGCAACGGACGAAGGATCGCGACCAGTGATCCCGTGATCGGCCGACTGTCGGACTGACTGCGCATATAAGTGCTTATCTGTGACCAGTTCATGCAGACGTTGCTCTGTCGAGTTCTCGAGAAACGCGCGGTGGAGAGAGAACAGGGAGATGACTGTGTCCGCTCCGTGTGAAATATCACAAAATGTCAAATATTTTCCAGAATAAGTAGAATATCGAAAAACTGCCCGGTACACTCTGTTCGTTGCCGACTTCCCACTCGTTCGCTTTTGGGTAGCACCCACAAAAGTCTTGATTACTGCAGACGTCAATCGAATACGGCAATAGAGCATGAGCGCAATCTCTCACAGACTTCCAAGCGACACTGTACGCGAACAGGTCACGATACAGCGGGGAGAAGCGTCGTCGTTGAAAGCACAGGATCACAGGGCGACTAACTAGGCTTTTGACGATTAGATTCTGCTTCACTCGAGTGCATATACAGCGAGAAATGACCCTCATAGTATTAGTCTGGCAACAGCCCAAAAGTACACACCGCGCTACAGACCAAAATAGAATTCTCTCTTGATTCCGCGTCGTCCGTGAGCCGTCGTCGACAGTCTACGACAGTCGTTTGCAGAAGAGTAGCAACAATAGCAGCATTCAGAGATAGACAGATGTGATACAGACTAGATGTGATACTATAGTGTCTCAGTCGACGCCCTCTCAGTCGATGAGCGCGTAGAAGACAATGCAGGCTATCCAGCGCAGCGCGAAGCGCCTGATAATTGCGCCGCTCGCTTTCTAGCGGCTTGTACTCTCGTGAGTTTCGTGAGTTTCATTTCGTACGCTGCGCCTTTGCGCAACCGCCATCGCGCGACGTCGCAGCCGGGTTTGCGCGCGCATTTGTTCGCGCGAGAATTCCCCTTCGCATCATTGTATGTAGGTGCCTACCTATATTCGGAGATTGCGCCGCGTTTGGTTCGCTTCTTGGCCCACGGATACGGTACTACGTGTGCGCACGCGCGCCTTGTGATCCAGCGATCTTTCCACCGGCATGACGAACCCTTCAAAGGTGTGAACTGCGCGTGATAACAAATTTCGACAACGTCACACAGACAGAGAGATTCAGAGCAGGATGGCGGGAACGAAGTACTGCAACTTGAGCTCCTCCAGATCGACCTTGAAGTGCGCCAGACGATTCGGCACGATCCCTGAAAGCGTGACTCGAAAATTTTTAAAAGCTCAGGGAAAGCCACAGCCGATACTCGACCATCGCTTTTTCATGGGATACCGTACTCACTGAAGTGTAGTACGGTATACCCGCACAAGCATTAACGACCGCTTTTACCGTTTTCAAATGACTGGTTGAAAACTGGAGTAGCTCGCGACGACATGTCATGATCGCTGCCAAGTTTGCACACAACGTGGGCTGATGTGTGGCGCAAGTTGTGCGATTCAAACTTGCCACGCGTAGCGTCCACGCGACGATATCAATGAAGATGATGCTAACTGTCAAAAGATCGCCCTGTCTCATCTACAAGGCGCTTCAGACCGCGAAAGTGCGAAAGTAGGCCCTCGTTGACGCCGTCGCGTAGGCGCTACGCGTGTCAGCTTTCGCTGAGATTTCCCCACAAGCTGCGCCACATATTGGCGCAGCTTGCGTGCCGTTGGAATCGGCTTGAAATCACTTCTGAAGCAGCAAACAGTGCGTACCCAGACTGAGCTGGCAGTATGTCAGCTGCATGTTGGTGAGGAACTGCGTCACTGTGCGTATGTCGACGCGCACAGTGTGGTAGCGCCTGCGCTCCAACTCCTCCTCGGCACTCCGGCGTCTGGGCTCTGCTGCAACATAGGGAAGGGTAGTACAGGGTTTTTTTTTAGGTGACCACATTTTGTTTTCGAATAACTTTTGCGAGTGGTAACCAAAATAGGTGAAACTTGGCACAAAGATAGACCTATAAATAAGGTTTTGTTACGAATTGATTTCGTCGAAATTGGTTGACCCGTTAGCAAACCGCGGCGCGTCCCGCAAGGGCACTCATTTCGCCGACCTCGGCGTCTTTGCCTCACTATAACTTGAGCCAGGTGAGAGATATTGAGACGCGGATTGTACGGTTAGAAAGCCGAGAGAATAAGCTTTAATTTGGTGCTCAATACGACTTGATTCATTCGCTCCTTGCCGAGAAAAACGCAATGCGATACGTTGACGGAAACGAAAATCGGCCCCGCGCCGCCGTGGCCAGCTTCTCCTCCACGTAGTGAGCTCGTTCCGCCCGATGTGGGTGAATTGTCGCTTGCCTATTTGTCCGCATAGGCCATTGTTTCTTGCCGTCAATACGCCAAATTAAAGCTTATTCTCTCGGCTTTCTAACCATACAATCCGCGTCTCAATATCTCTCACCTGGCTCAAGTTATAGTGAGGCAAAGACGCCGAGTTCGGCGAAATGAGTGCCCTTGCGGGACGCGCCGCGGTTTGCTAACGGGTCAACCAATTTCGACGAAATCAATTCGTAACAAAACCTTATTTATAGGTCTATCTTTGTGCCAAGTTTCACGTATTTTGGTTACCACTCGCAAAAGTTATTCGAAAACGAAATGTGGTCACCTAAAAAAAAAGCCCTGTAGATTACTGAGCTCAAGTTCGTGTAAACACTGAACTGGGTGGACTACAGCTCAAGTATACATTATTCGTTGCCGCAGGCGAAACCTTGACACTTTGAAAAACAGACGAAGCCGTGTCTTTCGGACTTTCAAGCGCTCACGATACAAGATTGCTGTATTTCTAAATAACGAGGGGGGGGGGGGTATAGGTATATTAACCCCCCCTCTACTACAATTGCACCCACCAACTCTCTCGTCAGTGTCCACTTTCAAATCGGAGAAGAAGACGGCGACGTCTACCGAGTCGGTCTCGCCGCGCACCTTCAAATCGCCCGCCTTGTTGGCCGAAAAGGACTAAATTCGCGCGAATTTTTGACAAAATTTGTGCGCAAATCTCAGAAAGCTTCCAATACCACGTAGCGACTGTTCATGTTCTTGACGCCGGCCACCACCTTCTGAAGCACCTTGACGGGCGGCAGCAACAATTGGACCTGCGCAGAGAATGGAAAATGTGCAGGGTGGGTCGAACAAGCGCACTTCGCGCTCTACACTCAAAGTGCGCAAGTCTCGTGGCACTTGAAGGAACAGACGGGCCACGGCACCGTTTCAATGGCGCGAAACGGTCCGCCGTTCCATAAAATGGAAGGAACTTGTACACCCTACTGTCAACATCATACAGTACGCCCGTATAAATACGTACAGTGCTCAACCAGTCAAGCACACAGCCAAAACAGCCGTTACAGTATTCCTTTCGCCTACCCCGCAGTCGGGTAGCGCCGGCAGCGGGAAGTCGTTCCAATAGCGCTCGCTGATCACCCGGACGGGCACGTCGTGCGTTATTACAGCCGCCCCAACCTCAAATGAGGAGTGTCGATTGGTCTACTTGAAACATCGGGCGGGGGGGCGGGTAGGGAGGGACTAACGCAACCAGCCGTAACTTCGAGCTACTGTACTACTGTAACTTGGCTAGGATGAAATAGACGGTGTTTCTAAGAAACTACGAAAATGCCGGGCGATTCGACGATACAGATACTAAGATAAGCCGCTTCGCGCGCAGTCGTGTGACCGTCGGTGTGAACGTTGCGCAAAATCTTCTGAAATTCGCGTATCGCCGCACCAAGCTTTACCCTTCAATCGATCCAGTCAAAAGCTCGAGAAACGCGAAGCGAAACATTCAATTCAAATCCAAACCGCACGCAAGTTTCCGCGCCGTCTGCGCACCTGCTGCTTGAGCTCGAAGGTCAAGTGGGGCGCCGCGGGGTTGCCCTTCTTCGTGAGGCGCACTTTCACGGACTTCGCCTGCGCCGCCCGACTCAGGACCTGCGATAGGGCGAAGCGAGCGCTGCGCAGTCGCACAGTGGCGTCTTTCTATGTCGCAGAGCTTACTTGTCTGATCTCATCGGGGAAGACGTCGAGGTAGATCTCGTTCTTCTCGGCCGACAGACCGTCCATTCGGAAGGTCTCCTCGAACAGTTGGTCCTGAGAAGGTTTTGAAAGCGATGTGCGCAGATTCGTTATGCGCTTCCGAATTACACAGTAATCCTCTCACAGGTGCGCTTCGTCGTGAGGCTAGGTGGAAGCTAGAACAACAGCCAAAAAGCCAAAATGCCCAAACAGCTACAATGCCTAAACATTGGCAACTATTTTCACAATTTTGTGCCAAACTGTGCGAAATATACTCAGAAATGCTCAAGAATAGCGCCACAGTTGACAAGTGATACGTGACACTCCTCGAGTGTCAGATAGGCACTCCGCATGATTGTTTTAGCAGACGGGGGCACAGAAACTCCAACACTTAGCAGATGGGCCTAAGCAGATCCATACACTTAGAGGCCGATGTGGCGCAAGTGACACGTTGGAGCAGGCTGTACTGAGGACGATGGGCTGTACTGACCGCTGACCGTCTATAGCCACTCACAATGTAGAATGCCAGCGGCGCCCCAATTGTACAGGCGCGCCTTATCTACGCTACACAGCGGGGGCTCCCCCGCAGGGGTGGACGGCGTCGGTGGCAATAGTGCTACAGTACGATGCTCCTATAACTCGGTTCGATTGCGCGTGCGTAGACGTCTTTCTCAGCGCGTCTTATATGGACGACGTACTGTAGGCGCAGCAAAATCAATGGCGGAAGGTATTTTCGGAATTTCGCGAACTTTTACAGAGCGTGAGTATTCGGCCAAAATCAGGCCAAAAGCACCAAAAATCGCCAAACAAACGCCAGATTTGTGTTCTACGGCATCAGAAAGCCAAGAAACAACTGTCAACACAATTCTGAAAAATTCGACCCCGGGACCCAATTTTTGGCCGGCCGAGTGCCGAAATCAGGGTAAAGGCGTCCCAAATCGCAAAACAAACACCGGATTCGTGTTCAGCGTCGTCGAAAACCCCCGAAACAAGTGAAAACTCAATTTCGAAAATTTGACCCCGGGATTCAAAAATTCGGCACGGCCGGGATACGGTACTTCAAAATGGTCAAGACACTTCGTCTAGACCAACTTTTGACGCTGAACACGTTGCAATGGTCAATTTGCCGCTAACAGCACGCTTTCCGGCCCAAAAATCCATTCAAAGTCGAAAATCCCAATTTTCCGCTCGGGACCCGGGACTTTTGTGACCGCGGATCTCCCCAACGGCAAGACCGATCTCGGCGGTTTTGGTGCCAAATGAAAGGTAATATAAGTGTCCAGGTCAGAAATTAAATTGGCGAGGATCCACCGTCGCAAACTCGAGTTATGATTTTTTAAATGTAGGAAAAAATTTAAAATTTTGAATTTTCTACCGTACTCCCGCGTCGGACCACCTAGGGAGCCGTGTCCGGTCTGGTTCTGAAGAGGGTCCAAGGGGCTACAACATATCCAAAAATCCCCAAAATCGACCGACTTTTGCGACAGTTATGGCCATCTTATTTTTTTTTTACTTAGCAAAAATTCGAATTTTTGAATTTTCGCAAAATTTTTCCACCGCCGAAATTTTTTCACCCCCCGAGCACGCTGCGCGTCGTCCTAACCTATCTCCTAGGTGCTTCGTAGCGAGCGCCAGGACGTGTTATGTTAACTGTAGGCTTTACCGCTCCTGTAGCACTCCTTCGCTTTTCAAGCGGCGGAGTGCCAAAAACTCTACCATATTCTAGATCAAATTTTTGGGAAATTTCTTGCCTTTAGGGTGAATTTAGCATTTAGGGGACACAAATTCAAATGGAACTATTCGCTAACGGTGACAAGTTCCAGCCATAGTCGGTAGGCCTTCTCTCGAAGGTTCTCGTTCTGTATGAAGCAGAAGCCGTTCGGGCTGATGCGAATCACGCAGTTCTTGCTCAGCTTCGCCACCGTCGTCGACACCTCTGCGAAAGGAAGCCATAAACGTGAAATTAGCTCCAACAAATCTCTCGCAAGCGTAAACAAGCGTTGAGTTGAAGTTGACGTTGTGCGTCTATTAGAGAAATAGGGTGGATTCTGCTCAAAGGCAGCTGCAGACTCTGCTGAAACGAGCTAAAGTACCCTCAAAACCACCCACTTATCAGCGTTTCAATGTTGCCCTGCTCGGCGGAGCAAGCCGTGAAGCGCATGTTGCAGCGGATTGGGAACAACCCCCTCACAGTCAGAATAAACACAACGACAATCTTCTTTCTTCGTCTGTTTTACCCCCCAAATGTCCGCCGTTTCTCGACGGATCCTACGCTGTGCACTGGCAACAATTCAAAAGCGCGCCAAAACACTTATTCCGTTTGCGGCATACTGTAACCTAGATTATTCAAAATGTTGTAACTATGCAGGGTAGGTGCATAACATGAATTCCAACCTTGTCGTACATATTATAGCCCTCTAGTTTGACCACAATTTCATCTGAGATTCTGTCGTAATTAAATTATAACTCTGCTTTTGAAAACTTTGAGAAGGCAGAAGAGAAGAAGAAGTTAGAAGACGATGAAGACGCCGTCGCCGTTCCTCATCGCTGCCGCCGCCGTCGTCGTCGTCGCCGCTGTGGTCGTCGTCGAGGTGGCGCTGCTGCAGAGCGGCCAGAGGAGAAGGCAATTGGCGACGACGGCGCCCAGCCGACCAGAAGACAGTCAGCCGGCCGTGGAACGACTCCGACCGAAGCAGCAGCCGTCCAGTCGACCGGCGGAAGAGTCGCCAAGCCGTCGGCCGACAGAGACGACGAGAAGAAGAATAAGGGCGAAGACGAAGAAGGAAGAGGAAGTGAGACAAAAGCGGCCGGACGAAGGTGAAGATGCGACGACAGAGAAGGAGTCGAGCGGCCAGTCGCTTACCCTGCAGAAGCCCAGTCGCCGTCGCCGCCTCCGCCGGCAGAGAAGAGCTGCTGCGACTTGTCCCAGTCCTAGGAAGACAGGCGGCGAAGATTGCGCTCAAAAGAAAGAGTTTTGTCGATATACCTTGAAAGTCCCAAAAGACGCAACCGGTTCGACCTCCTCCTCCTATGATGACGAAGAATGCGAAGACGAAGAAAACTGCGCGCTATACGAACCGAGGAGATTCAGAGGAACGAACTTCAGGCTCTGCTGCCATCAAATAGAAGCAAAGGATTTGGGTGTGGGAGTTGTCATTCCGCTGTGCAGCGCGGCGGCCATTTCGAGCCGGCTACTGGAGATATTCGAAAATCAAACCAAAACTCGAGACGAGAACACCTACTGCTACGACCAGAAGAAGGACGCCGATTCCGGCCTCGCCCCAGCCTTCCGTCTTCCCCACTACAGCCGCTCAGGCTTCTGCGTCAGCGAATACGTCCACGGGAAGGAGACGGAGAAGAGAGGCGAAGACGACGCAACCGAAGCGAAGTCGAGTGTGCTGCGCGTCGCCACCGAAGAAGACGACTGCGCGAATGCGTCTTTACCGAGAGTTGGAAAGTGCCATATGGCCGACTACACGAACGGGAGAGTCGTCTGCTGCTGCGAGGAGGACCTCTGCAACAGAGAAGACCGCCTCGATCCAAAGAGCGAAGAGATCTACCTTGCTCTCACGACGACCTCAACCACCACGACTACCACTACGACAACCACCACGACCACGACTACCACCACCACTACGACGACTACGACGACAACTACGACGACCACTATTACAAGCACGACCACGACGACAACGGCCACGACTACTAGCAGCACAACCACAGAAGCTCCGACGCCGACTACCGGTCGGGTGACCTCCACAAGCAGCTCCAAGAGTGAATCGACGACGCTGTCTCAAGTCGACGTCAGGACAACAAGTCGCCAGCCCGAAACTGAAGTTGCGTCATCGTCGTCGGTGCCTTGGGGATGGAGACCCATTACGCCGTCCACAACGAAGACGACGACCACACCGGAAGCGGAACCGTTCTTCAGAAAGTTATGGTTTTTGATCGTCGTCTGCGCAGCAGTGCTCGCGATCGTGGTCCTCTGCCTCGTCGTCTTCTACGTCTGCTGCAGGAGAAGAAGGAAGGCGAAGGCGGCCGTCCAGCCGACGAAGCCAGTGGAGGAGCGACCGCCAATAGCGCAGAGTCAGCCGAGAAGTGACCGGCCAGTCAGCGGCGTCTGCGAATCAATGGCAATCGATCGGCAGCGAATGGCAGCGATGCAGATGCGAGAGATGTCGAAGGCGACGACGGATCCGAAGCCGATTATCGCCAAGAGCGAGCAGCCGGCTCAGTCGCCGCCATCGCCCCAGTCCGAAAGTACTCAGTCTTCGAACGGGCGCGATCCCAAGAGTGTGTCCTGTGACTACTGCATCGAGGAGTGCACCTGCCCGCCCGGCGGCAAATACGGTCCATTGGGACGCCAGCTACTCATGAAGAGTCGCAGCGCCAGCCAGGCGGCCGGAGGAGAAGCGCCGAAGAAGGAAAGCGAGAAGGCGCCGGCGGCAGCATCGCCGAAGCGGGAGGAGGAACCGACGGCCAGCAGCAGTCGTCGAGAGGACAAAGAGGAAGAAGTGGAGGTGCTGCTGGAGCCGCCAGTCAGCGACAATCTGGACTCCAGTCGGCCGCCGTCGTCGTTCGTCGACCAGTCGTCGCCGCGCGAGCTGTCGGCCACGTCGCTGGTGCTGCCGGCGCTGGCCTCGCCCTCCGACCGGAGCAAGTCGACGACGCTGCAGCAGTCCGAGTCGGCGGCCGGCGACGACGACGGGGAAGGCGACGACGACAATGTTTCCGAGCAGAAGGACGAAGACGCCGAGTGGATGGAGTGGACGCGGCCAGAAGCCGCCGACGCCGACGAGGAGCAGGCGCAACGGACGAAGGATCGCGATCAGTGATCCCGTGATCGGCCGACTGCGCATATAAGTGCTTATCTGTGACCAGTTCATGCAGACGTTGCTCTGTCGAGTTCTCGAGAAACGCGCAGTGGAGACACAAGAGTCGGTCGGCGTCGCAGTCTGGCGGGTCGAAACTTAGGCTTAACGCGACCGGTGACCGACTTCAGTTGCCGCGCGCCCTGAAGTTGGTGGTCGCGCTAAGCCTCAGCTGAGACCCGCCAGGCACGACGCCGACAGAGTTTTAGTGCAAACTGTAGGTGGAATAAACACTCCTCCATCTAATTCACCGCCTGCTTAGGCCTGCTGTGCCCCTTCTGTGCACTCGCTCCGTGTCAGAGGTGACAGATGGCCAGGCTCACAGGGTGCACGTATCATTAAGTGTCTAAGCGCGAATTCAGGCAGGAACCGCTGCGCAGTTTCGCAAGATGCTCGCGATTGTCGATCAAATCGCTTTGCACCGGTCAAACGCGATGGAAAGTAAGGGGTGGGGATTTTGGGCGCTTTTAATAAATCGCTTTGCGCTTTTAATAAAGTCACGAAGCACTTTTAAATGGCAACCAGCGCTTTTAATTTGCCACGACAGCTTTTGCTTGCCGCTCTTGGGAAATGGCAGGAGGCGCTTTTAAAATGGCAGAACGCGCTTTTAAATGGCATGTTGCGCTTTTAATTCCTCCGGCAGTATTCCCCTGGACTTGACGCGGTGGAGGAGCGAATTCATGGCACGCAGCAATGGTCATGCATCGCTGTTTGCGCGACAGGGCAAAGCAGGGAAGGGGCTCAGCCGGCCTAAGCAGGAGGCGAAGTATACGGAGGAGTGTTTATCCCACTTACAGTTTGCACTAAAACTCGGTCGACGTCGCGCCTGGCGGGTCTCAACTGAGGCTTAGCGCGACCACCAACTTCAGGGCGCGCGGAGCGCGCCCTGAAGTCGGTCACCGGTCGCGTTAAGCCTAAGCTTCGACCCGCCAGACTGCGACGCCGACTGACTCTTGTGGACTGTGGGCGCAGGGCGAGCCTAAGCATAGCCTGAATTCAAACGAATATACGTTGTCAAGGGATAGCAATGTGTTCAATCATGCAATGCGAATGTTGGACATCCAAGTTACGTGAATGCACACAGAATGCAACGAGAAAGTCATTCATTCAGTGCGCTCGCTTTTATCCCCACCGTCTGCCTTTTGGTTGACCAGCGGCGCGGCTCCGCAGCTTCCACGGAATTAAAAGCGCCAGTTGCCATTTAAAAGCGCATTCTGCCATTTTAAAAGCGCTTCCGGCCAAATTAAAAGCGCACCGCTGCGTTTCGCGGCCGCCAGAAATTAAAAGCGCAAGATGCCAATTAAAAGCTGGACGTGCCATTTAAAAGCTGCAAATATTTATCCCCGAAAGTAAGGTACGTGTTGACCTCGTTGGATTTGAATTGAAACAGTAACAAACGGTACTCTATTCGTAAGTGGCTTTCAATTCGAATAATTCACACATTCAAACTTAGGATGTACGGAACTCATTTATGGATTCAAACGTTCAAACCTTGGAGGTATCACAATTCAAATTTAAATGTTCGAATTTGAAAACCATGCTGCTCCTCCCCCCAGTAGTGGATACCACGGATTCCAAATTGGTCGTACATAAAGTTCTCTAGGTGGACCACAGTTTCATCTGAGATTATGGTGTAATTCAATTATAACTCTGCTTTTGAAAACTTTGAGAAAACAGAAGGAAAGAGGAAGTTAGAAGACGATGAAGACGCCGTCGCCGTTCCTCATCGCTGCCGTCGTCGTCGTCGGCGTCGCCGCTGTGGTCGTCGTCGAGGTGGCGAAGAGCGGCCAGAGGAGAAGGCAATTGGCGACGACGGCGCCCAGCCGACCAGAAGACAGTCAGCCGGCCGTGGAACGACTCCGACCGAAGCAGCAGCCGTCCAGTCGACCGGCGGAAGAGTCGCCAAGCCGTCGGCCGACAGAGACGACGAGAAGAAGAAGGGCGAAGACGAAGAAGGAAGAGGAAGGGAGACAGAAGCGGGTGGACGAAGACGAAGAAACGACGACAGAGAAGGAGAAGGAGGAGTCGAGCGGCCAGTCGCTTTCCCAGCAAACGCCCAGTCGCCGACGCCGTCTCCGCCGGCTGGTAGCCGCAAGCGATGCCGAGCGGAAGTGCCTCTTGCCACGCATAGACACCAAGAAGGGAAGGGACGAGCACTGGAAGCCTTGTGAGGAGGAGAAATTGTATTGTCGGTACACGCTGAACGTCCCAGAAAGCGAGAAAGAGTCGCCCAGCTATGGAAATACAGACTGCGAATCAGGAGAGGACATTTGCGAATTTCGCAATCGGAACAATTTCAAGGATAACAAGGCCACCGCCTGCTGCCACCAGACGACAGCGGACCCCGACATTCCAAAGTGCAGCGCGGCGGCCATTTCGAGTCGGCTACTGGAGATATTCGAAAACCAAACCAAAACTCGAGACGAGAACACCTACTGCTACGACCAGAAGAAGGACGCCGATTCCGGCCTCGCCCCAGCCTTCCGTCTGCCCCACTACAGCCGCTCGGGCTTCTGCGTCAGCGAATACGTCCACGGGAAGGAGACGGAGAAGAGAGGCGAAGACGACGCAACCGAAGCGAAGTCGAATGTGCTGCGCGTCGCCACGGAAGAAGACGACTGCGCGAATGCGTCCTTACCGAGAGTCGGCAAATGCCATATGGCAGACTACACGAACGGGAGAGTCGTCTGCTGCTGCGAGGAGGACCTCTGCAACAGAGAAGACCGCCTCGATCCAGGGAGCGAAGAGATCTACTTCAATCTCACGACGACCTCAACCACCACGACGACCACTACGACAACCACCACGACCACGACTACCACCACCACTACGACGACTACGACGACAACTACGACGACTACCACAAGCACGACGACGACGACGACAGCCACGACTAGCAGCACAACCACAGCAGCTCCGACGTCGACTACCCGTGCGGCGACCTCCACAAGCAGCTCCAAGAGTGAATCGACGACGCCGTCTCAAGTCGACGTCACGACGACAAGTCGGCAGCCCGAAACAGAAGTTGCGTCATCGTCGTCGGCGCCTACGAGCCCTACTACGCCGTCCACAAAGAAGACGACGACCACAGCGAAAGGCGATATCTCTATTTGGGTTTGGATCGCCGTCGGCGCAGCGGTGCTCGCGATCCTGGTCCTCTGCCTCGTCGCCCTCTTCATCTGTTGCAGGAGAAGAAGGAAGACGAAGGCGGCCGCCCAGCCGACGAAGCCAGTGGAGGAGCGACGGCCAATAGCACAGAGTCAGTGGAATAACCGGCCGGCTGGCGAAGAAGCAGCAGCAGCCATCGACGACCATCCGGATACCACGGACGAGCAGTTGGAGCAGATACGCGAGGAAGAGGAGTTGCGGTCGCCCCCCGATCCGTCGCAGCCTGTCGTCGCAGAGAGCAAGCAGCCGGTGCCGTCGTCGCCGCCGTCCGAGATGAGAAGTCCGCCTTCAGAAGAGGAAGACGACCCAGATTGTTTTTCCCGCGCCAATTTTCCCGACATTCCGAGCAAGCCTGGCATCTCGTGGAGGCGCCGGATGAAGCCGAAATTGGAGAAGACGCAGACGCCGGACGAAGCCACCCCAAAGGAGGAGGAGAAGGAAGCGGAAGCAGAAGAAGGCGAGCATCTGCTGGTGGCCTTCAACGAGATTGTGCCCTTGAGCGACAGGCAGCCGCCGGCCGAGCCAAGCCAAGCGTCGCTGGCGCTGCCGCCGGCTCCCTCGCCGCCCTCCAACCAGAGCCAGAAGGCCGTGGCCCAGTCGTCGTCGGCGTCGAGCAGCAACAGCAGCAGAGACGGACGAGTGCCGACCGATGGAGTAGACGCGGCCTCAGAAGCCGCTGACGCCGACGAAGAGCCAGCGCAACGCGCGAAGAATCGCGATCAGTGATCCAGTGATCTCGCCACAGTCTCTGTTCGATCCATGCGTCGAGTTCGAGAGAAGCGATATGAGTGAGAGGGTGCCGTGCCCGTATTCACACCTACAGCACTAATTAGCCAAAAGAGTTTCTCTGTCTGTGGCCAATATTTAGTGTCAAAACGCGAATTCAGGCTGGAACCGCTGTGCAGTCTCGTAAGATGTTCGTGATTATCTATCAAATCGCTTTGCACCGTTCAAGCGAGATTGGAATGTTAAGGTCCGTGTTAAGCTCGTTGGACTTGAATTGAAACAAACGTTACTCTATTCGTACGCGGCTTTCAATTCGAATAATTCAAACATTTAAACTTAGGATGTACGGTAACCTGTTAATGGATTCAAACGTTCAAACCTTGGACGTATCACAATTCAAATTCAAATGTTTGAATTTGAAAACCATGCTGCTTGTCTCATGGGAGTGGATAACATGGATTACAAATTGGTCGTACATATTTTCTGGTTCAGTGGATGCGTCTGACATTCCTTTGTAATTCAATTATAACTGTGCTCTTAAAACTTTGAGAAGACGGAAGAGAAGAGAAGTTAGAAGACGATGAAGACGCCCCCACCGTTCCTCATCGCTGCCGTTACTGTGTCTAGAAACGCGTAGTGTGCACATACCTGCTTAATCTAATGTCAGAACGCTGCCTTTGCCAACATCGAACGGCGCAAGGAAGCCTCAAGGCGGTCGTTGCTACCGCCTGGCCAATCTCGAGTGTGTCAAACTCAAACGATTGGATCATCATTCGAGTCGATCGGTGGTATGTAGGCATGGTTGCGCAAGCGAGTCACGACCGCCGCCGTCGTCGTCTCATGCGCTTTCCCTCTCTGTGTCTTAACCCGATTCGGCTGTTTACCTACGGTGTCGGCCGCCGGCGCGCTCACCACTTGACACGGTTCGCGCCTCGCCGCGTGAAGAATGGGCCCCGGGGCGATCGGCGCTTGCGCGCGCGCGTCACTTTCACTATCTTCGTCGTCGTGTCCGCTGCTCACTTGGGCGCCGGCGAGTTTGCAAACGGAAGTCTTTTGGTTAGCTCTGGCAGTGGTCGAGAACTGGAACTCCGAAGGAAATGGTAGCTCCGATTCGGTGGACGGTGGTAGCCGTCGTCGTGCTCTGCGGATTGTGCCGATTGGCTGGGGGCAAGGAAATCGACAATGGGGTGCTGGGTGAGTGGACAATGTATGGGCGCCGATAATTTGCTCATACACGTACGGTCAGAGGTACGTTCTGCATGTGCTGCGCATACGTAGGCGCCTAACAATGCACTCAACGCCAAGATCGTATAGGCAAACACACACAATAATGTCTGCCAGACGGACATAGCACATACACGATGTTTCCGCAATATAGTAGTTGGATCTAGCGTCTCATGTGATACCATGCGCTCAAGACAAAACCTAGGCGCAGTTTGTTGTGTTACGGTATTATTCCACAATTCACAACACGTGGATTGGCATTTGGTCGATCAGTGCCTGCATGTAACCGAAAATACTCGCTAGTACGCGTGACTTCCGTTACCACTACAGTATACCTTCGTATTTCGCCGCAGGCTCGCCCCAGGTGGTCTGCCAGGCGGACGAGATCGTGGTGCGCGTAGTGACGCGCCGGCCGTTCCGCGGGCGCGTCTTCGTCAAAGGCATGGCCAAGAACCCCGACTGCGCCCACCGACCCGACCCCGTGGCCGCTGCGCAGTCGGTCGGCAGCACCGACATCGAGATGCGCATACCCTTCGGCGCCTGCCAGATGAGGAGGGAGCGATTCGTGGGTGACCTAGTGTTTCGACCGTGGTGGATAAACGCCGACTGCAGCAATGGGTGGGGCTGGGGCGGGGGGGGGCGGGGTCACTCCACGCCGCACTCCACGCCGCACCCCACCCCACCCCACCCCCCCCCCCCCCACACACACACACACACACACACACCGGTTACACGCGTCGCATATTTAATTTACTTAAATTTGATTTAACTTTAAATTAAAATGAATTAAATTCAATATTTGTTTAAGTGAATATAATTTAGCTCCATTACTTTAATTTATTTGATTAAACTTTTTGGCACTCCTCCCCTCCAAAAGGGAGGAGTGCTATAGTGATGGTGCGGATTCTGTGTAAATTGGAACGCTCATAAGTCGGGCTAGAGTTGGCCGATCGGGGCGAATTTTTTTTTATTTGATAGGTCTCTGGATGGAAAAACCTGCATCGAGGGTCTCGACTTCCGTGCGGGACCCGATTTTTGGCAAGTTGCCAAAAACCCGATTCTTCGGCCTCCGACGAACTTCGGACACTTAGAATAGTGTTCTGGTAGAACGGAGGAAGACGAGCTTTGGACCGAATATGTAAAAGACATTGGGCTATTCGATGGTGGGGACGCCGTCGGGCTGGGTCCGGGTCTGCCCGGGCCGGGTAGCAAAAACCGGGTTTTTCGACCCAAAAGTAGGGTTTGGTTGAACGGTTGTAGCGAGTTGGTGGATTGCACATTCGGGCTCGTCTTTGTCTCAGCCTATAGAGCAAAGGTAGCTTACGTGTCGCGTGGGGGTCCCTAAACCGTCAGGCGTTGGGCCCGCCAGGGCTATGACCACAAAGTTGGGTACCGGGGCTCTCGGTATAACTTCGGGCAAGCATAACTTTTAAACGGGTGTTCACAGTGAGATGGGATAAACATCATTTGATAGAGCTCGGCGAGCTCTACAACTTTGTAGTAGGTAACTTCTGTCGGAACTGCCAATTTGTGGGTGAAAATTGGAAAAAATCGATTTTTGGGTCAAGATGCAAAAGTTCGCCCTTTCCCATTTCTTGCTGTGCGAATCGATTTCGACGACACTGGCAGGGTTTTTGAGCGTTACAAATATCTTCACTGTGGCAAGATTTCAGCTTTGGGCTGGGCCAATTTCTGTGTGAAATTTAAAATTTTTTGGCAAATCTTTGGTATTTCGGTGCAAAGTGATGTCAGTTGAGATATTTCGGTGCCAGTTGGACTTTTACGTGATAGAGCATCAAAAGATACGTTGTTTTGTTATAAGCACTTTTTACGTCCGACGCGTATTTTGGCGGGAAATTTGAATTCAAAATTGGCTGTCGGATTTGTCTGGGACACCTGCCGTGTAAGTACTCGATTCTGGCTTTTCGGGGACGCTGATCACGAATTTGACGTTGCCCTTTCGCTTTGAGATGTGTGGGACCATTTTTGAAGAATTTGCTTGCCACCATATGTGCCCTCAAGTGGAAAACCTGGTTGTGTCAGTTCAGCTGAAGGTAGGTGTGTTGTATGTCAAATGTGGGGTATTGGAGGGTCACAATTCCGAGTTTGCTATTAGTTTTGCGATCAGAATGGCCACTAAGCCTCACTGACGGGTCTCGTTGATCAATGGGCAGCATGATTCAACTCTCAAAATTCTTCTGAAAGAGGGGAGGAGTGCCCCGAGGGGCTCTGCCCCCGTCTGCTAATCTTGTTTAAATTAACTTAATTTAATTTAGCTTAATTAATTTAATTTAATTTAATTTAATTTAATTCAAATTCAATTTTTTAAATTTAACTTAATTTAATTTAATTTAACTTAATTTAATTTAACTTAACTTAACTTAATTTAATTTAATATAATTTAATATAATTTGATTCAATTCAAGGTAGTTTAAATTAACTTTGCTTAATTCTATTTCATTTATCCCGATTTCATTTTATTTTATTTTATATTATTTAATTAATTGAATGGAATAGACTAGATTTGATTAAATTGAACTAGTTTGATTTAATTTAACTCTGCTTAAGTATGTTTAATTTAATTTAATGCAAGTCATCTTTACTTGATTGAGTTTATCTTAACTTGATTTATGTTATATTAATTTACAGTAGCTCAAGTTAATTCAGTTAATATTAAAGTCACGTCAATTTGTTGCGTCTACGGCCACAGTTCCCCCCACTCACACGCGAATTGCCCTTGATCAAACGCCAAGTTTAAACACTTCTGCAATGAAACACGTAACTTTTCAATCTCCTGAATGTGATTTCGGTTGACCGCGTGCGCTCACGTCCAACCTCCGATCTTGGACATGTGGTACCTTGAATATTATCTGCAAAACAGAGCTACAGCACAAGTTCCACTGAATCCTTGCAGGTCAACCCTGCGGGCATGCAGCAGACGCTGACGGTGATCGTGAGCTTCCATCCCATCTTCATCACCAAAGTCGACCGCTCCTACAGCATCCGCTGCTTCTACTCCGCCTTCGAGAAGACCGTCACGCAGAACCTGCTAGTCAGGTGGGTTGGAATACAGAGAGGTCTTTGTAGTGGTGGCTTAGTCTGAGACCGAATCCGTAGTCAGTTGACGGCACGAGGGTCTAGACTATTCTGCGGTCCTGTCGTTGTTAGTGTGGTAGGTTGCTGGCTTGTCTGCTCTAGGCAGGATATGTTCACTGGTTCTTTGCCTTGCTAGTCACTTCGGCGCTCTCCACAGCAAATTCTCACTGAAATTGGAATTGGCGTGTAACGGGTGCGCTCTTTCACGAATAGCACGACCAAAGCTGTTCCCAAAGCGTAGCATCAAAGCAGACAAGCATCGACGTAACGATGGGTACCACGCTCCACTATATGATGCTCACTACTGGCTTCTTCGCTTTCGCGCAGCATGATCTCGCCGACGGAAGTGACCCAGTCGACGATGACCATGCCCATGTGCCAGTACGCCATCCGGGCCGAATCGAAAGTCGGGCCGCTCGTTCACTTCTCGGCCATCGGGCAGAAACTCTACCACGTCTGGAGCTGCCAGATTCCTCGTGAGAAAACGACGACGACGACGACGACGACGACGACGACGACGACGACGACGACGACGACGACGACGACGACGACGACGACGACGACGACGACGACGACGACGACGACGACGACGACGACGACGACGACGACGACGACGACGACGACGACGACGACGACGACGACGACGACGACGACGACGACGACGACGACGACGACGACGACGACGACGACGACGACGACGACGACGACGACGACGACGACGACGACGACGACGACGACGACGACGACGACGACGACGACGACGACGACGACGACGACGACGACGACGACGACGACGGCGACGACGGCGGCGGCGGCGACGACGACGACGACGACGACGACGACGACGACGACGACGACGACGACGACGACGACGACGACGACGACGGCGGCGACGACGACGACGGCGGCGACGACGACGACGACGACGACGGCGACGACGACGACGGCGACGACGACAGCGACGACGACGTCGACGACGACGACGACGACGACGACGACGACGACGACGACGACGACCTTCCAAAACAATTTGTTCTCTCGCAGCCACCGACGGCATGCTGGTGCGCAACTGCTTCATCCGGGACAACGGCGGCAACCAGTTCCAGGCGATCGACGCGCGGGGGTGGCTTGAAAACTCCAGTATTTTTGCACAATTTCAGACAATTTTCACACGCCAACTCCTCAGCTGCCCCCTGGACCCCACCGTGATCGGCCTGCTGAGCTACAACGCCGAGCTGAACGAGGCCTGGGTGGAGGTGCACTCGTTCAAGTTCGCCGACGAGGCCGTGCTCAACTTCCAGTGCCAGATCTCCATCTGCGACAACGGCAACCAAGCGTCCAGTCTGCTCGTCAACGCCCTGGGAAGGGACCCGTTTGCGGCCACGGCCGTGTCTTGCGCTGGGATCTCGGTGAGTTAGAGGGGGGGGGGGGGGGGGGGGGGGGGGGGTTGGGGAAGGGGGGGGGCGCAACAATAGGCCCCCGCCTCCATTAGTACCCCCTCCTCTACCCGTCTTGTGCACTATGCTGTCCGCATGTGTACTATAAGGTATACTGTATGCATGTATACTGTACTATAGTACTACTTACAACTACTACATGTAGTAAATATGTTCGTAGTACACACAGTATGTTGAGGACATTTTGTCCACAGAAGGTACAAATGTATAGTTAGTATGGTATTTGTACATTTGCTGCACATTTGGCGACCGGAAGAGGCATTGAATAATAAGCCCCCCCCCCCCCCCCTCAAATAAGCCTCCTCCCTCCAATAGTACCCTCTCCTAGAAGGAGGTTGAAACGTTAAGCCCGAGGGCTTAGTAGAGTATTTACGGTATGTGAAGTAGTTTACCTTTCATTCTCAATTTCATGCAAAAGTATTTCTCTCTCGCTTCAGCCTCCCAGCTGCGCGGCGCCCACCCAAGAACGGCTCTACCCAGAGTCCCTCTTCCCTCCCGCTTCTCAGACGGTGTCGCGCACGCGCAACCGGCCGCCGGTCGCCTCGCCCTCACTCTCGAAGACGGCGGCGGCGGCGGGCGAGTCGGTGGAACCGGTGGGGCCGCTGCCGGCGCCCCCTCTCGCCCGACAGAAGCGCCAGTCGCAGGCCACGAGTGAGTGCGCCAGTTGAAGCGGGTAGACTTCTTGATGTTCTACTTCCGCTCCACGTAAGGGTGTACACGTGTGTGTAATCTGTTGCGCTTCGCAGCTCTAAACTGAGGCTTATTGGGCGTCGGATGGTTGTTGGCTCGTCGCCTCGGAGAGGATATGCCCCGGGGGCAATAATGGCTTGGTCTTGTCGACCTGCATAACACAGCAGTCATATCCTTTGAGAATATTGCCTCGAAAGTCCTTGATCAATAACCAACCTCGAAATCTCCAATAAGCGCCCCCGCTGATGCTGATCGTAGCCATGAAGGGCATGTCACAAAGGGTGGTTAGGTGAGGGGCGTTTATTGGAGGATTTAACGGTATGTTATGCCATGAGGGCATATCAGGGGGGTCGCTTATTGGAGGTTTTACGGTGCACTCCTTTCCCTAATAACCAGCAGGGCCGGACGACGACTTGGAGTTGGAGGCGCTCGAGAGCGCCGCCGTGGCCATCGAGGTGGTGCCGCTGAACAACGGGCTGCTCGTCTTCGACGAGTACGAGCACCAGCTGGCCAGGGAGGAGTGGATGCAGAGGGAGATGCGCAACGGCAACGCCTCCCACTCCTCCTCCTCTTCTTCAGGCTACTACGGTAGCGGAGGAGACTACTACGGTAACTCGAGTGGACCTCTGAATGGCGAATGACTGTGTGATTGACCTGCATCGTAGTAGGTAGGAGGGATCGGTGGCGCCACTGTTACAACCGAAGACCCTACCGGCCTTTAGATTCTGTAATTGTGTGATTGGCATACTGCACCACAGGGATTTATCCATCTTGTTTGTGCTTGATGCTTGATTTATCCCCTCCCTTCATCCCTACCGGCTTGTTCTGAGAGCAATGCAACCACCTGTGAAGGTGTAAAGGTACAGTACGCCAGTTAGTGTGCCTCCCGTAACTGTCGAAGGTTTACTGCTACAGGGACCCTCTTCTGAAGCCCCATTGGCAACTCTGAGCGATTCGACGGGCGACAAGCAGTACATTGATTTTAGGCTCGATTGTATCTTGGATTACTGTGTTTATCCTTGGTCAGACGTTTAGCCTTGATCACTGTCGTTTGTGAGAAGTGTACGGACAACCTGTTAGGCCCACAGTAATACCTTCATAGCTACCCATTGTTTTCAGGCCCCCTCCACGGCGAAAGGCGCGAGAGCGACGCCTGCCTGAGCAGGCCCAAGATCCTGCTGCTCTTCACGCTGGGAGCCCTGGCCATAACCACCTCACTTACGATCACCACCTGCCTTGTCTGCAGAAGGCGCTCTGACACGAAGAAGCATATCCGACCGTACTGATACTGACGACGTACCCGCCGATTGCGTCCCGTATCTCAGTAGTTCCTACCTACCGTAGTTTCTTCGTGACACATGCTGGGCTTTGTGATGTTATGTAGTGAATTGCGCATGTAACTATATGCACGTTTGGTTTTGTGCAAGCGCGCGGCGCAAAGCCCACAAAACGCGTTCGGATTCGAATGTCTAAGTGTACGGTCTAGTCTGTCGTGTAACACAATTAATACCGATGGGCCTTGTTCAGTCTACAATGCCCGGCAACCGAGAAACATAGAAGCGCGAGGGCTACCCCGCCATCGTCAAAATCCGACCACGGAAATATATAAGAGACACGCGTCGCCAATTCGCCTTTAAAAGCACAAAGGAAAGCGCGAAGACTTCAGCACTACCAAACCGTCCTTCTGGTCTGTCGTACAACACCGAGTGAAAACTTGCGGAAGCCACATCGACACGCTTGAGGGATCGAAAGAAATCTAGGACCGAGCGACAAAACAGCGCAACTGTATCTTGAGCAGTACATCACACCTAAACTGCAGTATTCTCACAAGTAGAGCTTGAGGCGACCCCAAGGACCTATGTGGCCCTTGCAGGCGTGGCAGAGGTCGAGCTGATGGGCGCACTGCATGCAGGCCGAATGGCCGCAGGCGAAGACGGCGTCCAGCTTTCGCTCCATGCAGATGGCGCAGAGGAAGCTCTCCTTCAGACGCTCGCTCTCCTGCTGTGCCTCCTGCAGGTCGGAGAGGGCGCGCGCCAACTTCTCGTCTTGCTCCAGGGCCTGCCCCTTCATCTGGTCGAGCTCGTCCGACTGACTCGTCGTCATGTCGCGCGCTTTGTTGAGCTCCTGCTTCAAGCGGTTCACTTGTTCCAGATTGTTTCGGCTCATGAAGGCCAACATGTCCCCCAAGTGGTCAACCGCATGCGTGAACACGCGCAACTCGTCCAGAGCCTGGTCCAGCTTCTCGTTTCGCTCCTTCAGCTGCTCCTTCATGTGGCGAAGCTTCCGCTCTTGTTTCGCCAGCTGGCCCTCCATCTCGCCTTTCTCCGTCTTCAGGTGCCGTTCGCAGAGCAGCTTCTGGCGCAGCTCGGTCAGAGCCTGCTCCCAGAGCAGGTCGTCCTGCTGCAGCTCCTTCAACAGGCCTTGTTCGGACAGCTGCTTGCGCCGCAGCTCGCCAAGAGCCTGCTCCTGATCCTTCGTCAGGCTCGCTACCTGTCCCTCCTTCAGCCACAGCTTCGTCTCTGTCTTCTGGCAACGCTCTTCCTCCTCACGTAGGCGCCTCTCCAACTGCGTCTCCCTCACTAGCAGCTCGTCTAGCTTCGTTTGCAGGCTCTCCAGTCGCAGATCCTTCGCCTCCTGCATAGACTCCCGCCAGATCAACTCCTGTCGAGCCTCCCGAAGCTCCGCTTCGACGTCCACCAGCTGCTGCTTCTGAGATGCCATTTCCTTCGCCTGGGGACGCACCTGAAGACGTTCGGACAGCGTTCGAAGTGCACGCGAAGACACACTACCGTCCACAGTCGCGCGGCACTTCTTTCCTAACTACCGTATACCTCTCCAAGGTTCTCAGCCTCTTCTCTGCCGATGTCTATTCCATTCTGGTCGTCGCGGAAGCCCAATTCTCTGAACGGGAGATGAAGCAGATGGCATGTGCGCTGCGATCGTTGGCGCCACAATTAGTCACGCACATCTCCTTCTGCTTCTTCACGAGCATCTCCAGGGGAGTGGGGAAGCACTGTAACCGAACCGAACTGCCTACTTGCAGAAGCTACGGTGGTTGGGCACCGATCCTAGCGCCAACTACAAGCAAACAGCCGAGAAACGATTAACCGTCACCAATGAACACTGCCGCCAAGGAAGGAGATGAAGCCGACCTTCTTGCAGTGACAGAGGCCCTCTTCTTCGGATCTTCTAATGTCGTGTCGTTGTTGTATAGTTGTTGTTGTATTCCGAAGTTGTTACCTATTTATTTCCTTAGCCTATGCGTCCGCGCTATAATGCAGCTTTGAACGGGTTTAGGCGCACGGCGGATATTCACGAGACCAACGGTCCGACGCACGTAAAGACCGCTGCCTACCGAACGAAGGAAGGAAGAATGAAGCAAGGTCCTTCCTTCGGTCGGGCGAAAAACCAACACAAACGACGCGACGCGCTGCCAACACAAAATCAACGCGCAGTTGTTGACAGCGCCACGACACACATCATCGTTGATCACGTGGCGTCGCACGCCTTACACTACACAGTGCGAGACAAGTTCACTGCTACCGTATCACACCAAACAACGGCGGCAGCAGTGTAGTAGTGGGCCGGATTCTCTTGCACTCCTTCCCACAGCACTTCTCTTCCAGATGGAACTCCATGGGCTGCTCTGCCTTCGGACGCTGCTCCAAGGCCGCCGAGACCAACAAGCGCTGCTGGGACGCTCCCACCAAACGGTCGTTCATTCTCTCGTAAGCCTGGACGAAGACGAGAGGGGTTGGCGTCTTTTGGAAATAGCCTCTATTAGTTTGGGGAAGCATGGCGCCGCGTGCGTGCGCGCGCGCGCACGCATGCAAGCACGCACCCACGCACGCACGCACGCACGGACGCACGCACGCACGAACACACGCACGCACGCACGCACACACCTCCTTGGCGTCCAGCTCGGAGTGGAACTCGACGTAGCCCACACAAGTGATACGTGACACTCCTTGAGTGTCAGAAGTAGTAATAAGAAAAGTTGTGATTAAGTCGCCTGTTTTCACGCTTTATGACACCCGATCGGCCCAATCGGTCCCCCTTTCATCACGCTCATACCGTAACCCGCGAAGCGTTCATGTTAATTTGTCGACATGTTGCTCTCCAGTCAGGAATACTTCGTTGCGAGACCGTCTCCCGGCAGGCGGCGCTGTTCCGCCAGACATCACGTCATTCGTGTTACTTTACAGTCAGGACTACTTCGTTGCGAGATCGTCTCTCGGCAGACGGCGCTGTTCCGCCAGACATCACGTCATTCTTACCTCTTTTGTACAGTTTGCCAGCAGACGTCGCGCCATTCGCACCACTCGTCCCGGCAGACGTCGCTGTATTCCGAGTGCGAGTGGAAGTTAACTGTGCTGGCGTCTCTCTTTTCCTTCTTTCCGACAACGGGTTTCGCCGCGCCGCCCCTTCCTCTCGTCTCGCGCCGGCCGCTTCTTAAGGGCCTAATCGGCGGCGAGAAGTTCATTTTCGACTTCGACTCGACTCGACTTTCTTCTGACTTTTGGATTTTCTCTGGTTGTGTGGTTGTTTGAGTGAGTGTGATTACTGTAGGGCTACTGTAAGTCTTTCTAGTTAGTAATTTTGTCTTTTCCCGCGCTACCGTACATCTCTCTCGCGTCCGTACGTCTCGTTACTCTGCCCATGTTCTCCGCGCTACCGTAAGTCGCACTCGCGTCGATTCTAGCCTTACCGTAAGTTGCTGCCGCGTCCGATGTCTTCCCTAGGACGGTATTTTTCATTTGCTTTTCGTACGCTACCGTAGTTCAATGCGCGTCCATGCGCCTACTGTAAGTCGTCCACGCTTCTTTCCAGTTAGTGCCCGTCTTGTTCGTGTTCTCCGAGCTACCGTAGGTCGGAGCCGCGTCGTTACAGTAAGTTGCTGTCGCGTCCATCTATTTCTCTTTGGGTAGGTATTTTTAATTTTCTTTTGCGCTACCGTAGTCTATTGCCGCGTCCAAGTTGCGCGTTTGTTTTCAAACTTGAGCGCCTGTGGTTTTCAAACTTGAATAAGGCGCCGCCCGGCCTAGATTCGGCTTTGACAGCGTCGCAGAGAAAACTCGTTCCTTTCTTTCATTTTGCCCGCTATCTGTTATCGTAGGCTCAAGGTCGAGTTTGGTTGCGCCGCCTTTTGCCGTCTTTACGGCGCCGTTAATTCTCCGTTTTCCACGCGCGTTGATGGATGGACTGGCCTTCTCTCCTTCCCTCCTCTCTTCTTGCGGTCGAGCAAGAACGAGTTTTCGTAGGCGATCGCGCTGCGCAGATACCGTTCGCGTCGGCCCACGTCCCTGGCCGTCCGCGACGTCGGCGACGCCGCCGTCGCGATCGCAACGTTGACCTTGTTTGGCGCGCCTTCTTCGTTCCGCCCGGCTAGGCTCGCAGGTGCGAACGCGTGACTCTTTGCGATATTTTCAGCGGGCGGCAGAATGCAGCAAGCTTCTCAGCAAGCTTCTCAGTCGCCGCAACTGCAACAGCGGCCTTCCACAGCGCAGCTTCAGCCAGTTGTCGGTAGTAGTCAGTCGTACGCTGCCGCTATGGAGTCGACAGATCCGCAGACGATGGATCCTTCTTTGCTTCTGGGGCCCGGTCCCACTTCTCAGTCGGCCGACTATGTGCAGGGCAGCGAGTTTGTCGCCAATGAAGTCGGCGCGCCGCCCGGCTCGGCCGGCGGCTGCGAGCAGCAAGTGCAGCAGTCGCAGTCGAATTCGAAAGATTTTTTCTCGTATACGGTAGGGGAACTGGTGGAGAAGTTGGACGAGTTGATTGCCGAAGAAAACGCTCAGGAGTGTCTGATCGACGCCTTCTTCGCGGGAGACATCATTCCACTCTCGCTTCGCTACGGTAGGCGACCTCGTCGTTCTTTCGTCCCTCTCTCTTTCCGGCGATGCGCGTTGGTTGACCAATCTTCTCGTCGCCTTCTTCTTGCAGGTATACGCCCGTGCTACTCTCGATTCGGCTTCCGTTGGTCACTGGGGTAGGTTTGTCTTTCCCTTTCCTCTTGTTGCTCTCATTCCTTTGGCGTACTGTAGAGTTCTTCTCTTGCAGTAAATTCCACCGCGACTGCCTGAATGAGGTTTGGAGGTTTTCTCACCCTGGTGACTTCCGCTTTGTTTTGTGCTTGCCAATGTTGCTCCAACCCGTCTCCTTCTTCTTCAGTCGTTCATAACGCCCAATGGGCGTCTCCAGGCCTTGAACGCGGCTGAAGTCCGTGCCTTTCTGCTTTCCCTGGAGCTATTGCCCCTTCAGTTCACGAAACTGATATCTCGCTATCGTGCCCAACAAGCGGAAGAGAGCCAAGTCGGCCTTGTTCCGTATGAGCAGCAGGCGTCCTCTTTCGCCTACGGCAGCGGCCCTCCCAAGCCGGCTCGCAGCTGGCAGCAGCAGCAGCAAGCGCCTGCGCAGCAGTACTTTCAGACGCCGCCTTTCCACAATCGGTCCTCCCAATTTGGGCAGCCCAACAGACCCCATCGCCATCGGCCGTATGCGCGCCGCAACGGCGGCTACGTTTCTCGCGGCGGTTTTGCGCCAATTCGGCCCATTCCCTTTCCTCCCATGTGAAGCGACCGGCCGGCCACCTTGTACAGCTGTTTCACCTGTCTAGCTAGTGGTGTGCCTTGGGGCGCGTTAGGACACTGGTAGTCGACTGTCAGTTCCAAAAAAGACCGACCTCCCAATTCGCTTTCATCCACTCTCGTCGCCTGCGTCACGATGGAGGGACAGCGGAAGAGAGCGGGCGCCAGCGTCGAGGACGAATCGGGTGAGTGAGAGAGAGAGAGAGTGCGTTGTTGACGGCGCCGATGATGATGATGATGGCGACCGTGGTCGTTTGATTTTTTGACCGGTACCGTATTCCACTTCCGTCTTCTAGCCGGCCTTCCGCCCGCGCCAGTGACAGGGAACGCTGTCGACCCGACGGAGAGAGTCCCAACACGGCCGCGCATCGTCGCTCCGAAGAGGAAGAAACAGTCGGCGCAGGAGGATCCGCAGCCTCTCGGCGTCGAATTCGCTGACCAGACACTGGCGAAGCTCGGCCAAGGGGCGGCCAGTGACAACATTGCCCGCATGAAGGTCGGCGGTCGGTTTTCTTTTATTTGTCGTGTGTTTTGGAATCAAGTCAAGTTGCGGAACTCTGTGGCATCTTAACTTTGTTTTGGTTCAATCTTGCTCTTCCATCGACCGCCGTACCAACATACAGTTGTTGTATGGGTAAGTTTTGTCGACACAAAAATACCTACATACCGTACTCCGCCCGTACGCTACATATGTCGTTCCGCAACTTGCCTTGTCCTCTCTACTAATTGGAAGAGCGGATGAACGACTGAACGTGAGGTGGGAAGGAAGGACGGGTTAGGCTAGGCAGCTGTCGCCTAATAGGAAACGACTGCGGATAGTGAGGAGCAGTTTCTCGAGATCTGGGGCAACGAATTGTCACGCGAGAGAATCTTGTATAATACGGCAATGGTGAGAGCGAAGAGATATGGTTTGACGGGCGAATCTGAGCTGTTCGAAGAAATTTCCGATCTGTTTCTCCACTTCCGTCGCACGATGCTTGTCGGATGGACCCGTTGGCTTCAATCCATCTTTCTCGGTTCCTAACTGTTTGATTTTCGTCTACATAGAGGCGTCCGTCCATTGTGTCCGTGTTCTTTAGGCTTTCTGTTGCGCGTTCCCCCTCGGGAGAACGAGGTCGAGTCTTCTGCCGTGCGCTATGTCAGTCGAGCGTGGCCTTAATTCTTTCTCTCTCTCATTGTCGCCGCTAATTCCTAATTTGCAGATCTACTCCAGCACTAACACGGCCATAATTTCCTCCAAATATGTAACGTCTCGCACTTACCCTAATCTGAGACGCCAGCTCAGAACCAACCCCAGTCTAGGCTCGCTTGAGGATTTGTTGGAGTCGTTCGAAGCGTCAGGCCTCAGCTTGCTTCGCTTCCAGGAGATTACGTTCTATGCCAATTGTTTGGACTACAGCTTTCAGTAGTGCTTTTCAGCCGAGCTCCTCCATGCAGCGCGTCATCTACTCGACGGTGGGGAAGACACGAGTTCGACCTGCCAAGATCACGCTGCTTATGGCTTGTTTAGGCTGCCGCCATCCTACTCTAACTAAAGCGGAGCTACTTTGTCGCGCTCGCGCCCTAATAGCGCGCTCCAGTGTTTTCCTGTCCCGTGTCAACTATTCGCCGGAAAACCGCGTCCTCTTTGAATGGCTGGCCAGGCTTATCCGCCGCGACATTGTGGTCGTGAACAGGCACGACGGCGTCAGCTACACCTTCAACTTTCCCGACAGTAAGCACGCGCCCTGCTATCTGGAGCGCAACAAGACCAACACCTATTGCCTTTTGGTACCGTCGCAACACAACAAGTTGCGGCGCGCCGACAAGCTCTATGCAAATTGCTCGCGTTGCGGCGAATTTTATCCAGCCAGCGGCCACATTGCCCATAGGCTACTTTGCGCCCAATTCACGACTGACGATTTGACTCGAATGGCACGTCAGGGCCGGCGCACCAAGTTGACTTTTGCACCCGGTCGCAAGATTCGACCGCTCCGTTGGATCCTAACGAGGTTGAGACAGGCGGGCGTAGTTCTGTCGTCTGAAATGCTAACTCAGCAGTTGCCGTTGGGAGTTTTTGACGTTGAGAGTTACAGTTCCCCGTTGGTTAGCGCCGCCGAGGCCGAGGACGGCCTCTTACAGTACTCCGCCAACCTGAGCTTTGCGAACAGTCAGCAGTCCTGCTGCATCGGCTTCGGCTATCGTCTGGGATCCTCGACAGAGAGTCACTTTGAGATCTTCTGGCGAGACTCGACGGCACCCACCGACTTCGTACGTCAGTTCGTCGATCGCCTGATGGCCGTCAGCGAAAGCAACTTCCTCTACCTGCGAGACGTTCTGTTTCAACCCGTGTTTGTCCAACTAGACAGTATGGAGAAGTTGGCCGGCGTCGGCTCCGTCCGTTCCCAGCAATTCGGTTCGCTCAGAAAGGAACTACTGGCGTATCTTCGCGCATTCGTCCTGCTCGGTTTCCACTCTAATGCCTACGATTTGCACGTTCTGAAAGGGCTGAAATTCTTCCACTATCTAAAAGAACACTCTTCCACTGGTGAGATGGCCATTTTGAAACGGCGAACTGCAAAGTACGTTGCCATCTGTCACGAGAAAGTTCGGTTACTGGACGTACTCGAGTTTTTGGGCGCCAAAACCAATTTGCGTAACTTCTGTCAGTGTTACAACGCCGGTAGCGAACTGCAGAAGAGCTATTTGCCCTACGAGAAGCTCAGCCAGGAAAGTTCTCTGTCTCTGTCCGTAGACTCTATTGTCTATGAGGACTTCGTTAGCAGTCTGACGAACAGCAATCTGCTCGAACAAGAGGCCCTCTCGTTTGCCCAGTTGGTGTCCGCCAACGGCGGCGACCAAGAAGCGGCCTTGCGTCTGGCCAATTTGACGGCGCCCCCTCCAGACGGCCGCGCCTTGTTTCGCTCGCTTCAGGTCGTGTAAGGAATAGGGTCTTTCTTCTGTTGACGCGGGCGTCTGAGCCTTCCCTTCCCATTGCAGAATGAGTGGAGCAGACTTGAGTTGAAGACTTTGCGAGACGTGGTTGCGCACTACTTGAAACAGGTACGATGATGGGGTAGTGAATTGATCACCCCCCCCCCCCCCCCCCCCCCCCACAATGAAACGTTTCTTCGCGCAGGACGTTTTGCCGACCTTGGCCGCCAGCGTTGAGCTCGCTCGCTCTTACTCGGAACTTGGAATCTGCCATATCTATCGACAGTTTCTTACCTTACCTAGCGTCGCATATAACTATTTCCTCAACCAGGTCAGCATTCCAGACGCTTTTCGTACGCTAACGGGCGGACTGTATCGATCCTTTCGCGACTGCCTGACTGGAGGGTGCGTGTCTGTTCGGCCTTTTTTTCCTTTGCCCCTGTTGCTCTCTTATCCCTGTATGCTTGCTTTTCAGTCCGTGTGTTGTTTATCGTCGCCACGTCAAGCAGGACGTTACCGTAATCCGCGACAAGCTCTGGGATTGCGGTGGCCACGTCGTGCGCCTGTGCACTTCGTTCGACTACAACGCTTACTATATGCATCAAATGAGGGAGTTGGAGTGTCCCGTATGTGTAGAGGGACTTTTCTTCTATTTCCCTGTCCTCTGTCGACCCCCCCCCCTCGCTTTGTTCAGGTCGGCGGCTACGGCATTAGCTTTAAGGCGGAGAACTATAAGTTCTTGCCTCTGGGCTCGGCGCATTATCACCGTTCCCTTCAGTGGCTGGGCTATCTGTCCTTTAAGTTAGGCATACCTATACAAAGTCTGTTCTCTTCGGGAGGCGAATCCACGATCAAAATTGAACGCGAGCGTGATCAGAAGCCGGCTTTGTACAGGGTAGACGGTTGGGCGGCCGATCCCAACGAGCCGGGCAAAATCTATTGCTGCGAGTTTCTCGGTATGTTTGCCCGCTGTCCTCGTTGGTTCGCTGCTCTTTTTGCCAGGCCTGCGTTGCCTAGAGTGCGCCTATGAGAGTCCAACCAAGTCGAGTTCGCACGGTTTCTGCCAGCAACACGCACCCACCCACGAAACAGCCCGCCAGCGGCAGTTGCGCGAAACGACCTTAGCCCGTCTGAGAGAACTGGGTCGGGCAAGTTGCGTCTCTCGCCTATACAGTGTTTGGAGCTGTAGATGGCAGGACCAGGTTTCTTTTCGGCTTCTTCTTCACTTTACCGCAAGTCTACAATCGGTTCGTTGTAGTGCGCCAGCGACGACTCGATCCGTTCCTTCCTCGATCTCTACTATCCCGACAACCTTCGAACTGGCTTTTCCTCCGAGGGCGCCATGCTGGCCAGTATTCTGGACGGTCAGACTAAAGGCTACGCATACTGTACTTTGGAGGTGCCGCCCGCCTACTACGATCGGCTAGCCTTCTTTCCCCCTCTCTTCGGCAAAGTTCCCATGAAAGCTCACGGTGTCATGGCCGAGCGTATGCGGAGCTTGAACATTGCCAACACGCCGCAGACCTTGCTGACTAACGTATACAAACTGCGCTCCTGGTTCCACACTTCGTACATTCGGTTAGAGCTCTCATTCGTTCGTTCAACAAACGCTGGTCCGTCCGTCAGCTCTCTCATTGTCGGCCGTTTGTTCAGTTGGGCGCACGAGAATCTAGGCGGCTGGATCTTAATTCGTGACTTGGAGGCGGTGTTTCAGTCGCGCATGCAGCCAGTTTTCGGGGACGCCGTCAACCGGCTACAGAAAATGCGCGCGGAAGCGATAAGCTCTAATCAGCCGCTCAAGGCGCGCTCCGTTAAGGCGCTGGGTGGGTAGCGACTACTACCGTAGTTTGTACGTCAACTTTTTTCTTATTTTATGTAACTCCTCGTTTGGCGCCTCGATCAAGTCGCTCGAGAAGCTTACTGTAACGAAGCTGTTGACCAAAGACGAACTGTCGGCCGCGCTGATATCCAAACGTTTCCTCTCGGCCTATCCGTTGACGTGCGCCACCCCTGACGGCCGTCATCCCTGTGGCGAGGAGGAAGAGCTGTACGAGACGACCTTGACTAAGCAGAGCAAAACGTTCTCTCTTCCCTACTTCATTGGATACGGTAGCTGCTGGTCAACTGTCCATTCTTCCTCGTTCGTCGTCTTCCTTCCTTCCTTCCTGCCTTCTAGGTATTCTTCAAATGGCGAAACGTCAGCTCGCAGACTTGGCACTGTTCCACTTCGATCGCTTCTTCGACCGAACTCGATGGGAGCCTATTTACGTTGACACCGTAGGCCGCTTCTGCGCTTTTCCCTGTTCCTCTGTTCGTCCCGATCACGCCTCGTCGTCTCTTTCTCTTTCATGACTCCTTCACTGTCGCCTTCGCAGACGCGGACATCGATGCCAATCTGAAGGCGGACTTGTCGCTCGAAGAGCTTGCTCAGTATAGGGCGCAGAAAGAGCGTCTCTTCGTCAACAGGTCAGAGCAGTCAAGCGAATACGGTCGTTTGAAGCGCGAGTACCATGCCATTGCGGAAGGCTACTGGATAGGGTTGGTCCAATCATTTTTCTTCGCTCGCTCTTTGCCCCTCGTCTCGTTCGCTCGTTCAGGTCGAAACTGTACTATTTGGATGTTCGCGACAAGGAAGGCTTGGCCAGTAGCAAGCTGGCGTCGCGCGGTTTGCAGCAGAATTTGACCAACAGACAGCGCCTCTCTAAAGAGACGTTCGCCAATATGCTCAAATTTAGGAGCGAAGATGTTGAAATGGAAAATCGCGGAATGAAGTTCCTTCCTTCTCTCTGTACAATGGCCGTGTATCGTCAGCTGAAACGCATCGGTTGTACGTATCGCAAAAGGGTTCTGTTGGACGATCTCGCCAGTTCCATACCTCTGGAGTGCTTTCTGCGTGATCAGCGGCATAATGAAGCGCGACAACTTTCTCGCCCCGTGTTGCAGCAGAACAGGGAGCGCGAGCTGCAGGCTCAGAAGTCGCTGGACGCTCGGCAGCAAGCCAGGCAACAGGACAACGGCGCCTCCTCCAACATCCCGGCCAAGCTGGCCGGCTCGGTTGTGAACTTCGTTGCCAACGTGAGTCGCCCCCCCCCCCCCCTCACAATTCCTAGTCGGCCATTTGCCGTTGTTGTTTTGTTTTCAGGCAGTGTCGGCGGGCGAGGACGAAGCCGGGTGGGAGGACGTCGACGACGACGACGACGAGGACGAGGAGGAGGAGGAGGAGGAGGAGGTGGAGGAGTTGCCGCCGCCCAAGACGCCTTCGCCCGGTCTGCCGCCGCCAGTTGTCCTCCCACCCACTCCCGCCGTCGTCAAGCCGCCCGCAACTGCATTACGGTACCTCGTACAGTACTATTGGGCCGCGTTACTTTTTGGGAAAGCGTCCTTTCTGTTACCTATCTTGAGTTGATTTAGGCCCGCCGCCGCCGTCGGTTTAGTGGACAGTCCGCGGGGTCCGGGCTCATTCCAGGCGGAGCTGGACCAATCTGTCCGTCTACAGGCCTTGCAGCAGAGGGCGCAACAGTATCGCGAGAGCAGAAGGGCCAAGGTCCCACCGCCCCCTCCGAACAGTTCCTCGTCCGCTACCGACGACGGCGGCGGCGTCGTTGTTGCTGAGCAGTCGGTCTACTCGACGATGCCCCAATTGCAACGGCAAAACGGTGTGGTGGAGAAGCCGCAGAAGAACAGGGGCCGCGAAAATCCCACCTCTGGTCCATCGTCTAAGCGCCCCAAGGCGGCGGCGGCGCCGTCGGCTCCTCCTCCTCAGAAGTCGAAGGCGCAGCAGCAGCAGCAGGAGTCGAGCGAGGTCGACCGGCCGACGACGGTGACGTTCGAGGGCAAGACGAAGAAGAAGAACAAGAAGAGCAGGGCGAAGGCGGTCGAAGAGGCGCTCGCCGCAGAGGACGACGCCGTTGTCCCACCAGCCTCGTCGACGTCGGATGCCGGCGCTGCTGCGCCACCGCCAGTCGCTTCTTCGATAGAGAAGGCGCCACCGCCGGCCTCGGCAGTCGCTACGACAGAGCAGGCGCCGCCGCCGGCCTCGGCAGTCGCTACGACAGAGCAGGCGCCGCCAGCCTCGTCAGTCGACGAAGAAGGACATGAAGAAGAAGACGCTGACGAAGTAGAAGACGACGGGCGGGAAGAAGAGCCGATTGTGGATGGGCAAGCGCAGGCTGCCGCGCCCGACGAGAAGGAGGCGGCGGCGGCGGCGGATCCCAAGGGGCCGGAAGAGGAAGAAGTGGAGGAGAAGAAGGAGGAGAGTCAGTCGAAGGAAGGAGAAGGCGACGGCGGGCGACTTCCGACCAAGAGCGGCGGCGCCGTCGTCGAGGAGGGCCAGGCGAAGAGAAGGGTGACTTTCGCCCTGAACAAACCGTCCAGGAAGAAGAAACCCGTTCCCAAGAAGAGGACCTGCAAGAAGCCAAATACCGGTTGGTTCTGTACCTACGCTGTGCTATTTGTCCCTGACGAAGCGCTAGCCTAATTTGTCTCTGCGTTTCAGCAGTCGTCGCTGACGAGCAGGATGAGAACGCTCCGCCGCCGGGCGACGTCTGCCAGCCCGTGAAAATCGCCATCGACGGTCGGCTACAGTTGGAAGTTCTCGTGTCTCATGTCAAGCAGTCCCCCGCCCTACTGAGCGCGGTGCGTGTGTTTCAGGCGCCGAGCGGCCGGCGAAACAGTTGTATCTGACGGAGAATAGAATAACCAACCTTCACGTCATCTACAACTTCAGTCGTCGCGCCTCGCCGGAGGAGGATAAGCACACCTACTGCGACAAGTGCCGCCGGCGGCGCGCTCGCCACTGCGGCCCCTTCTCGTCCTCTTCCTCTTCTTCCTCCTCTTCATCTGACGAAGACGGCGAGACACGGTTCAATTAGGCTACAGTAACCCCCCTTGCAAGTAAGTGGAGTGTAGTAACTCTCGAACGACGAGCCTTGCAGTTTGTGTTGCTTTGCGCAGGCGAAATTTGTGGCTGAGAGGAGAGCGAGTCGACGCTCGTCGTTCGTGAGTCGCCGGCCGCATTCAGCTATTGAGAGAAAACTCTAGCTGCTTGCCGCCCTAGTTCGTGTAGCTAGTCGCGCCACCTCGCCGCCGTCGTTTCCTGTCGTGTATGTGCCACGGTAGGCAGTTGTCGAGCCCAATCTCCAGCTGCCTACCGTTAGTTCCGTTGGGCTAGCGATCGCGATACTACCGTATTTTCTTGGTTACTGTGTGGGGCTAGTTTTAGAAAGAAAAAAAAACAATGAGGCACTATACCCTTCGCATCGAGGGAGGTGCGCACGGCGGCAAGCTCGCTTGACGCCCTGTAGCTCCACCGTTCGATGCGATGGTATAACCCACCGCCCGTTGGAAGCGCCCCATCCAACGGGTAGCCTGCTCGAGGTGTGCCTTGCGATTTCGTTGGTGACAATCGAGTCTAAACTCTCGCTTTGTCACCCGAAATGCTGAAGTGGGTCAAGAATTGAATGTTCCTGGCGCGCGCGCTACAGTATACCTCTCCTTTCATTGCAGCTGGGCCATTGTTTCTGTCTGCTGTCTCTGTCTCTGCTGCCGCTGAGAGCGACCGCCGTTTGTCCACTTCCCATTCTCAGCCGACGACGACAAGTCCCCGCTTCTTCTTCACAGCGACGACAAGCCACTCGCCTTCTTCACTCTCAACGCCGACGACAAGTCACTCCACAGCGCCGCCGCCGACGACGACACAAGTCCCGCCTTCCTTCCCAGCGACGAAGAAGCACCCAGACGACCGGCAAGCGAGAGAGAGAGAATGGAGCCGCCCACGATTCTCGAGCCTGAGTGGCAGCTGCTTCTGTGGCAGTTCTTCGTCATCCACTTGGGCCGGCGGCCGGCCAGCGCTCTGGTCGACCTGGTCGTTAGGCCCTTCATCAATCATTCATCGGCGGATTCGAAAGCCGAACAAGACCTGGATCGCTTCGTCAGCGAGGTCCATCGGTCGGCCAGGCTGTTCGGCGGCCTTCGCGTCGTCGCCGTCAACTCCCTCAGGATGAGCTGGAGTCATGTCCTGCTCCGCTCCTCCTTGACGGATATGCTGCGCTGCAGCGAACCCATACGGCGCTGCGTCTTCGATTTGGTGGCGCCGGGCATGACTCAGAAGTGAGAGAGCGCCTTTTTTTTCTATGTTTTTGGGGGGGGGGCGAGTGCGACTTGTGTTTCCAGGCTGCTGAAGTTCGTGCCGTGCGCCACGGAGGGGGGAGAGGACGACCTGGAGAAGCTCAAGAGGCAGCTGGAGCAGGAGGAGGACATAGAGGGCCGACCGTCGATCGCCAGCCGCGGCGACGACGTGATCACGGAGGCCGAGTTGCGGGCCCACCCGAACGAGGAGCTACGGCCGGAGAATGGGCCAGTGTGCGCGCCGATCATGCACCTGGTCCTCAGCACGCTCACCGGCTGGACGCTGACCGTCTACGTCGGTCAGTTCGAGTCCTTGCCGAAGAAACTGGCCGACTTGCTGCTGGTGAGATCGGGTCTCCTCTGCGCCAATCTCTTCCGTACTCCACTATAAACTCTCAATTCAGGACGAGCAGGTGGTGAAGGTATTTATACATTCACCAGTCGACCTCCGGCCCTTCGCCCACTTGCTGGGCATTCGCCCGCGCAGCTGGTTGGACCTGGGGGTGTTCGTCAGGCGCCTCTACCTGGACTGGCTGCCCGGGGACCTCATCCGGCCTGCCGGCTGCGGGACCAGCCTCGTGGCGCCTATCTGGCGCGACCGGTTGCTGACCCAGTACGCCCTGGACCTCATCGACTGTCAGGTGAGAGAGAGAGACGAAACGGAGTCTCCCTCTCCCTCTCTCAGAAATCTCCACTCTGCCTCTCTCTTTCAGGCGGAGAGGCTCGACTGGAGCGGCAGCCCCCTGCCGGCGGTGCAGCAGGCCTTCCTGGTCCAGGAGAGCCAGGGCGCCATCGACCTCATGGTCGCCGCCCTCTTCCTGAGAATGGGACCGCGGCCGTTCGACTGGGTGGAGCACTTCAAAAGGTGGCGGCGGTTTTTAGAAGCCGTTCAACATTCGGGTTGGTTTTTTGCCGCGCCGTCACGCTCTCCTCCTCTCCGCCAGGCTCTCGCTGCACGCTGTGCTCGAGCACAACGCCATGAAGCTGCAGGAGGTGCAGATGCTCCACCAGCGCCAGCAGCCGGTCACGGAGACGTCGTCGGCGCCGACGTCGCCCATTCCCGCCGCCGCCGCCGCCTCCTCCTCCACCCTGCACTGCCTCTTCAGTCTGCCACGGCTGAACCGCGCCATTCGCGGCCTGCGGCGCGAGTCTTCGCGTACGTCGTCGCCAACACACGAGAGAGAGAGACATAAAGGGCGTCGGCGCTTACGTTCCCACGCTCTCTCGCAATTCCAGTGTGGCAGCCCCAGGAGTGGAGGAGGACCCAGCTGATCCGCCTACACTCCATGGGCGTGGAGCTCCTCCAGCAGGCGCACCATCCGGGCAGCTCCTTTTACGAGCGGAACCCCTGCCTGGGAGGGAAGCACCTGACCGACCAGTTCGAGGCGCGCTGCATGTTCCTGCGGCCGCTCAAGCTGAAGGTCGGTCCCAGGGCGGCCCTGCTCAACTGGCGGCCGGACGAGTTGAGCAGCGAGCTACGTGAGTGTTTTTTCGTTCCTGCGAGAGAGGATTACGGTATCTGCGCGAGGTCTCCATTCTCCAGTGTTCCGCCATCCCGACGAAGTGGAGACGGAGGACGAATTCCACCGGCGGATGGCGAAGCTGTTCGCGATCAACTTCCGTCCTCCCGCCTGGGTGAGTGAGTGGAGGAGAAGAAGCCCCCCCCCCTCTTCTTTCCGCCCGCTATCCCCCAGTTTGCCGCATCGTTGTTGCTCTCGTCAGGTCTACGACTGGGCCATCTGGTGAGAGCGAGCGAGCGGCGTCGGTCGATAGACGGCAGCGACCTTAGAGAGCTAGCTGGGTGAGTGAGTGAGTGAGTGAGCGAGCGGCCGTCCGTCTCAATATGTCAGCTTTGAAGCGTTTTGCACACAGCCCCCCCCCCCTCGAGATTCTTCGCTCTCGCAGTTCGCTAGCGCGCGCGCATTTGCGAGAAGAGAGAACGCCCCTAGCATGCCAACGGCGGCGTCGGTTTCCTTGGTGAGACTTCTGGCCGCCGTCGTCGTTGCGGCCAGTCCGCTCGCAGTCGTCGCGCCAAGTTCGTGCGGCGGCGATCGCTGCGTCCACATCCAGACGGAAAGCGTTCTCTACTGCGACGGCGGTTTGCCGAGCGGCGTCCCCTGCCTCGCGGCCGAGGTCAGCTTCGCGCCCGGCGTCGCGCCCGTCGCCGGCCAGACCTGGGCCCAGTTGGTCGGCCTCGTCCTCTCCCAGGAGCCGCAGACGAGCCGTCTGCGCTTCGCGTCCCTCCAATGTCCCTGCGTCTGGCCGAGGGAAGCGCTGCTGGCGGCGGGCGTCGTGGAACTGCACTGCCAGGGCGAACGGTGCCGCAACTCGACAACGAGCAGTGCTGCTGCAGAAGATGAATTAGAAGCTGGAGGGGCCGGCGCCACTGCTGCAACTGAGGCCCCCTCGACCGCCGCTGTCGTCGCCAGGGCAGCCACCACCACCAGCACTGCAACAGCCAGGCCCGCCAGCACAACCACAACAACCACTACCACAACAACCACTACAACAACCACTACCACAACAACCAGGCCCACCAGCACGACAACAACAACCACTACCACAACAACCACTACCACCAGCACTACAACAACCAGGCCCACTACAACAACCACAACCACCACAACCAGGCCCACTACAACAACCACAACCACCACCACCACAACCACCACTACAACAACCACTACGACAACCACAACCGCCACTACGACAACCACAACCACCACTACGACAACCACAACCACCACAACCGCCACCACAACAACGACGACCGCCGCCGCCGCCAACAGGGCCGCTTCAACGGCGAGCGGAAGAAGCGCCGCTACGTCCCAGCGCGGGAGGAGGGGCCGGCGCCCGCCGCTCCTAACCGCCGCCGTTGGCAGGCCCCGAACGACGACGAAGGCCGCCGCCGCCGACGACGAGGAGGAGGAGGAGGGCCGCCGGCCGCCGACGCCGCCGCTGCGCCGACGAGACCTGGCGTCGTCGCGCGCCTCGCGAAGTCCCCAGCCGCCGCCGCCGCCGCGCTCGCCGCCGCCGCCGTCGCGAAGTCCGCGATGGCCGCCGCCCGCCGCGGGAGAGCAACCGCCGCCGCCTACGGCCCTGCTCGAGAAGAAGTGCGCGCGTCCCCCTGCCCCATCGACAGCGTCGCCGTTTCTTCGCGCGCCCCGCCTCCGGCGGGCGCGCGAAGAAACGGCTCCAAGTTTTTCTTGCCCCATCTCCGTGTACGAAGAAGAAGAAGAATCACTTGTTCTTTTTTTGCAGGAATCTGGTGGCGGGCGCGGTAGCCCTGATTCTGACCGGAGCCATTCTCGCGGCCGGCTGCCTGGGCCTGGCGGCGCGTCACGCGCGCCGCAACGGCTTCTGCAGCGCCGCGTCCCGACGACGACGGCGCCGACGGCGAGCGCTCTTCCGTCTCGAGAGCCGGCTGCGCGACAGGGGAGAGCGGCCCACCCCGCTGGACGTCGTCGCCGCCTTCGAGTCGAACGCGCCCTTGCCGGCGCCCTCCGCCGTCCGACTGCTCCGTCCGCCGGCGGCGGCGGCCCAGGCCGACGACGACTGACACCCCCCCCCCCCCCCTGTCGTCTTCTCGACTGCGTGTGTCGACGCGCGTTTTGTTGTTAGGGGGAAGAGAACGGAGCGGTAGTAGCTACTACTAGCTGTAGCTAGCCAACGACGATTGCCGCTCTGCGGTTTGTGGGTAAAATACACGTGTGTGTGCGCGCGCGGGTGACGGTTGGTGCTTACGCGTGTGGTGCTCTCTCATAGTGCGCGTAGTAGTGATTGGTCGCTGCCTCCTAGTACCCTAGTATGAATGTTCGCGAATGTCCGCTGCGTGCGTGTCCGTGCCCCCCGAGTCTCTCGTTCTCGTCGACCTCCTTTTATTGTTCCGCGCGCGCGCGCCTCGAGGAAAGGAATCACGAAATGTGTGACGACTAGACTACGTAGCACCGCGCGACGTGCAGCCATTCACGCATAAGACTATCGCCGCCGCCGCTCGCCTTTCCATCTCGCTTCTTCTTCTCCTCCCCCTTCTCCTCCTCCCCCTGGCCGGCGGTGGCGGCGGTGGTGGGCGAGGAGGACCTTCTTCTTCTTCGGGGAAGGTCTTCGACGACGGCCGCCGTCGTGGCCGCCGCAACGGCCTCCTCCTGCTCCCCCACCTCATCCTGCATTTCCTCCACCAGACGCTCGATGAGGCGCACTTTCTCCCCCTGTTCGCGCCGGCCGCGCAGAATGGCGCCGATTCGGTCGCGCAGTTTCTCGAACTTCAACAGGTTGTCATAGCGCTGCTCGTCCACCACGCCGCCGTTCGCCTGCTGCAGCAGCAGCAGCTCCTCAGGCACGAGGCGCAGCACCCTGGTCCGCTCCATGTCGACGAAGGGCGGACGCCAGCGCGGCCACCAGTAGGCCGGCGGTCAACTGTCGGCGCAAACAGCGAGCCCTGGCCGACTTGGTCTTCTTGGCCAGTACCTCCACGGCCAGAGTCCGGCCTTGAGGAGGGTCGTTCAGCAGCAGCTCCGTCACGCTGTCCACCAGACCGATGGCCAGACGGGTGGGCAGTCGTTTCGAGCGGACGATGCGTCGTATGCGTCCCAAGTCGGACTGCAGGTGCGGACAGATGTGCTTCAGGCCCATATCCCGGCCCAGTTCCTCCTTCCTTTCCTCGCTGATGGTGTAGGCGGCCATTGCAGCCGGCACTCTCTAGTCCCAGTCCAAAATACCGTAGTAGTCGGTCTCGGCCACGTCCACCAGGATTTCCCTTCTGGCCGTGTCGATGACCAGGTAGCTTCGGCCGGTCGACTTCAGAAAGGCGACGACTCGACTGAGGAACGACTGAATGCCGATGCCGGGGAAGTAGAGCTTTTGTAGGCTTTGACAGACGGAGGCGGGCAGGGAGCTTTCGTAGAAGCAC
The DNA here is from genome assembly GCA_030248115.1 of Linhomoeus sp. GSCO2_2. Classification (NCBI taxonomy): domain Eukaryota; kingdom Metazoa; phylum Nematoda; class Chromadorea; order Monhysterida; family Linhomoeidae; genus Linhomoeus; species Linhomoeus sp. GSCO2_2. The sequence continues at coordinate 19,623 of JASAMZ010008959.1, read as the reverse complement.
AGGGTCACGTAGGCCGCGTTGCTCACCAGGGCAGAGAGAGTGCGCTCTTTGAAACCCGTCGCTTGCAGTAGAACGACCAGAGACGTCGACGTGTGTCGAATGTGAGCCATAGCGAGGCGCTGAAGTTGCTCGCTGTACTTCGCCAGTCCCATACCGACGTCGTCGAGGACGATCAGGTTGCTCTGGTCGGCTGCCGTGGCGGCCGCCTTTCGCTTCACGTCGGCGAACAGCGCCTCCGAGAGACCCTGGACCAGTTTGACGGGCACCTCGGGCGGCAGCGCCGCCGCCATCGCCTCGTACTCCTTCTGTCTGTTCTCGTAGACTATGGTGACGCTGGCCAGTTTGCGATCGAAACACTTGTGCCAGCCGCGCTCGATGATACTTCGCACCAGTCTCGTTTTGCCGGCGCCCGGCAAACCGAAGTAGACGTGAACGGCGTTCGACTTCAACTTACGTACCCGCCTGCTTTGGAAGTCCCCCTCCATCGCAGCAACAAGCAGAGGAGGAGGGGATACGGTAAATAGAGGAGGAGGAGGAACAACGCCAATGCAAAATAGTCGCGCAGCGGCGCCAGAAAAAAAGTGCCTCGCGAGCGCTCGTCGCCGGCCTTTTATGAGAGAGGCTTGCGGAGTGTGGGAGACAGACAGACAGAGACAGAGAAGGTGACACTTTATTAACGTGAACGCGCGCGCCCCTCCACCGCCCCTCCTACCTACTCTCTCAGTGACCGCGCGCAGATCGGCGAAACGGACAACAGCGAGGAACAACGACAATCAATCAGTCGCGATACGCGGGGTCATAGCAGCTCGTCGTCGTCGTCAACCCATACTGCCGACGGCGTAGGAGAGGCTGATGGATTTGGTGGCCGCGTCCATGGTGACGCTGTCGTTGATGATGGCCAACGCGTAGACGTGGAGCTCGTTGGCCAGCGGCGTCTGGAAGCCCAGCTGGCAGGCGAGAGTGCCGTACTCCAGAGGCGGCGCCACGTCGCGCCTGAGCGGCTCGTGGACCAGAGGGAAGCAGAGGAGACAGGTCGTGGTATAGAAAGCTTGCAAATTGATGCCGTTCGAGAAATTGACATCGCTAGCCATTCCCGACAGTTCCAGGAGTCGACGGAACCAGTTCTGGGCCGGCCCGGAAGACTCGTTCAAGGGATCTTCGGTCAGACAGTCGAACTTGGGGTCGGCGGGAATGCCGCGGGAGTTGAAGAAGAGCTGGGCCGAGCCCAGGTCGTGGTGTTTGAAGCAGAAGAAGTTGCGTCTGCTCAAGGTCTGCGCCGTGGGGTCGGCCAGCAGCAGGATGGCCGCCGCTGGACGTCTGGCCTGACAGAGGGTCGCTTGGAAGGTACTGGAGCCTCTGGGGATGCTGAAGGGGCCCAGCACGGTGGTGCGCATAAACGCGTACTCGATGGACTTCCCGGCCAGAAGTCGTCGCTCGATGCTGAGGCTGATTTCGGGCGCCAGTTGCACGTACTTCACCACCAGCTCGCAGCTTTCGATATGCAGCTCGTAGTCGATGTTCTCGTTTTCTGCGTGCAGCACCGTCTTGGGATCGGCCAGTTCGAACTTGAGCACGAGGTTGACGTTTGGAGGTAGCAGCTTTCCGCACAGAGAGAAGTCCAACGGTAAGTTGCCGAACACCGTGCACAGTTTGGAGCCCAAGGTTCTATTGCGCCGCTTCGTGCGGCCTTCGTTGAGATTATTCCTGGAACGCGGAGGAGTCGGCATTCATTCATTCATTCATTCATTCATTCATTCATTCATTCATTCATTCATTCATTCATTCATTCATTCATTCATTCATTCATTCATTCATTCATTCATTCACTCATTCATTCATTCATTCATTCATTCATTCATTCATTCATTCATTCATTCATTCATTCATTCATTCATTCATTCATTCATTCATTCATTCATTCAAAGAAAAAAAAGCTTCTTATTCTCTCTCGCCTGGCATTTCCGTCCAACGGACTGTCCTCGAAGAAGAGCGTTGTGGCTGCAACGAAGAGAAGGAGGAGGTGGAGGAGGAAACAACGGTCGCGTACATACCGCCTACCTAGACGCAATATGTACCTAGCTACCTACCGTATACCCCGCTCTCTCTCTCTGTCACACAGGCATGGCATACCCACTTTGTTGCTGCTTCGTACTACGTTGTATACCCACTTTGTATGTATGTATGTATGTATGTATGTAGCACAGGCATACAGGGTTCAACTCACAAGACAGCACCGTCCTCTTGTACTCCTCGCTGGTGGACAGGAGCGTCTTCAGATAGCTGCTAAGTTGGAACAGGTAATTCGAACTCTCCACGCAGACGTCGCTTATCATTAGCTGCACGTTTCGAAACATTGTGCAGAGGGTGTAGGGCGCCGGCGCCACATTATCCGTGCCGTCGATATACTGAACGTCGCCCGCCTCGCTTCGTTTCACGATGCGGAAGCTGGTGCGCAGGGCGAACTTGGGCGACATGTAGTAGGATTCCATCCTGGGCGGACGAAAGGTGAGCGTCGCCGGATACTTGGTGTACAAGATATCCGGCGGCTGGGAGATTTCTCGTACGTCCGCATAACTATAGACAGTCCGCCGCCCGCGGAAGAACTGCGTTTCCACACTCATTTTGCCGATTGAGTGGAGAGGAGGACGTCGTCACTTCTTCTCTACTTGCGAGCTCGACCGCGCCGCTGCGTCTTCTTGGGAGCGCGACGTCTGCCGACCGGCTTCTTCTTGGCGACGGGCTTCTTCTTCCGAACGATGCGGGTGAGCGTCTTTGCGCGCCGCCGGCGCTTCTTGGCCCGCTCGTCCAGCTTCTTCTTCTTCTGGGGACGCCGTCGGCCGCCGACCGTCGTCGTCCTTCGCCTTCCGCCGGCCTTCTTGGGCAGTCTGGCGGAACCGAGAACGAGCTCGCCGACGTCCCTCGCGGCCGATCGAGCGACCTCCGTCTCCTCGGCTCTGTCGATTACCGTATCCGTCTGGAGCCTGCCCTGGCCGGAAGAGTCCTCGTCGACGAGCGGTTGACTTGAGAAAAGACTGCGAAAACCGGTGGCCGCCATGGGGAGAGAAGCAACACTGTCAGCCCAAGGTCGGTCGGGCCCACTTAAAAACCAATTCCACAGCCAGTCTGTCCGAGTTGTTGGCCGAACGAAGCACTTCGCCGCCGACGTGGTATAAGCTAAGGGTAAGCTCTCGAATGTACGTTTTTGTCACCGGATACCAGCTGAGCTGCTGCGGCACGACGACTTCCCTTCGCGGACCCCCCTCGTCCTGTTTGCTCGTCTCAAATGTCAATATTCCAGGGAGCATCCCGCCTAGCGGCAGCTGCAGACTGGTCGCGTCGACGCAGTCCAAGGTCAGGGCCAGCGCCAGCCTCTGGGGCAGAGTGACCACGTCGGCCCCTCTCATGTCGCCGTCCACACGCATGGCGCTCGACTTGAGATGGAAGAACTCCAGGAACGAACGGTTCAGCTGTCGCACTTGGAACTTGTTGCTGCGCATTCGAGCGCGCCCGTCGTCTTGGATCACAATTTTCGGAGCCGTTCTGCCAGCCTCTGCCCCAACGGTCCGTTCCCAGAGATCGTTCACCTTCTCAGTTAGCTCCTCCAAACCGCTGTAGTGGATGTGGCCCACAGACCTCTTCCTGCCCTCCTTGCTCCACCTTGTCTCCATGTCGACCGGCAGACAGTGACGAAGGTGGTCGGTGTCCAAGGCCAGCCGGCGAACGGCCACGAAGGCCCGCTCGCAGGGCAGAACCAGAGGTGGGTCCACGGAGAACTTGAAGACCATCCGCTCCCCCCGATACTCGCCCAGTCGATATTCGGTAGACAGCAGGAAGTCCCTCCTAAACTCTCTCGAAAACAACTTGCGCTCCCCCCGACCTTCGCCTTCTTCCCAATCTTCTTCTTCTTCTTCAGCCATCGTCGGCATCCCTTTGTCGTTTGCTCATCAGTCGAGTCACGGGACGGTGATCGACGACGACGGCCGGCTTTCGCCGGCGGGTTTCCCTCCTCTCTGGAGCGGAAGGAGTCGGCGGCGACGGAGTGGGCGGACGGGCGGCGAGTCGGAGGCGACGTTCGCTATACGTGCCGTCCAGAGGCTGCCCGCTCTCCAGGTAGCGCAGGCTGTACCGCGCGAAGGGAGCCCTCGGGTGCACCTTGGTGACGACGTAGAGAGTGTCGCTGTAGGTGGGCTCGCTGCTCTTGGCGAAGCCCGATCTCACCAAATGGAGACGAACGATTTCGCCCACGGAGAAGCGAGGCGGCGCCGACAGCTTCCCTTTCGTCAGACGGTACCTACGCGACTGTATGTAGCCCAACACTTCAGGCGCGTCTTCGTCCCGAATATCCGCCGGCGGTCGGTTGCCTCGACTGCGAGACGGAGTGGAGTTGACAATTCGTTCCGCCTGTCGACACAGCGTCGGCAAGTGATTGCCCTGCCCGTGGGACTTCAACCGGGCCAAAATTCGCCTCAGGTCGGCGACGCGCCTTTCGGCCGCGTGAGCCTTCGACTGCCCAAAGGAGGCCGAGGTGAAAACTTGTCTAACGCCCAGCTCTTTCATTCCGCCACGGAATATGGCCGATACGTACTCGGGTCCACGATCGCAGAGGCAAGCGCGCGGCCGGAAAGGCATCCGCTCCAAAGCCTTCTGGAAGGCGGATAGGGCCGACGTTGCCGTGGACCGGCCCAGAACGTCGAAATAGCTCAGAAGACTGTATGAATCGACGATTATTTGCACGATGTTGCCGCCGAAGAAGCCCGAGATGTAGCACAAGTCGATTTGAACTAGCGCTCCGCGGCGCAGCTGAGTGTTGACGAAACTGCTGGGCAATTGTTTCAGATTTGGCAGCGCCGTTCGTTTCGCCTTCTGGGCGAAGACGCCGTACTCGGGCCGCTGACGGACGTACGCTTCGATCGAGGAGGCGCTGACGCCGTATCGCTTCGCTCGCGTCTTAGCAAAGTGTGAAAGGCCGAAGGGGCTTTCAGTCCAGTCCTTCCAAATGGTTGCCGCCAACGCGGATGTCAGTTGAGACATTGCGTCGGATCAGCTCGGCCAACTGTCGGGCTCGGATGTAACAGTAACTCGTTTTCACCAAGCAAACGTCTTCCGATCGCCTCGGCAAGTGGAAGGCGCCGGAATCGGTTGCCGCGTCGGCGGCCGCTCGGTCGCTGTCGCGCAGAAGTAGACGACGATCGTTTGCCGACTTGTCGTCCAGAAGGCTGGGCAGAAGCTCCAAAGCGGCGTCGAGATGTTCGCGATCGCCGTTGCAGTTTCTTTCGAGCACAATGACCCAGACCAGAAGGAGAACAATGATCAGAAACTTTGCGACCAATAGAATATTCTTCAGCCGACCGTTGCTCAACGAATGCAACAGACCGGAAGAGTAGGCCCCTGGAGAAGCCATTCTCCGAAGCGCGCGCAAATAATTAGACGAGTGGAGTGGTGAACGAGTGGCAAAGGCGACTTTTCTGTCTGTATTTATACGGCCGATGAGGCCCTAGGGATGATGCGCGCGCGGTGCCCATGTACATATACATTTTAATTATAATTTCTATTCCTTATTTCACGGTCCCTTACTTCTGGCCGGTAACCGAATGCGTAGCGCCGTCACCATGGCTGTCGCCGACTTCGACCACGACATCATGATCGACTACTTGGGCAAGGACACTGTGCGCATGGCCTCGGAGGCCGGCTCGCTAAGGAACCTTTTGCGTCGAATGACCTACAGCTGCTATCAAGGAATGGCTCTCTCGCAGTCGGGCCTACGTCGATTCGTATGCGTCTGCTGCCTTCAAGTATCCGACGTTCGCCTCTACACTTGTGGGAACGAGACGAATCGGCACACTGTGAGTTGTTCTTTCACTGACGACGGCGACGGACGTTACGAGGAGGGAGCTGCCGCTCTTCTGTCTTGTAGCTGTGCCAGACGTGCGGGCTGGTATACTCGACTACCGGCTGTCCGGCCTGCGCCGACGAAGGACAGAACTATGCCGGTGAGCGCGTGCGCCGACCCTATTTAATTAACTTTTAATTAATTAATAATTATTCTATCAATTTTAATTAATTAATAATTATTCTATCAATTTTATTTTATTTATTTATTGCATTTATTTATTTAACATTATTTAAATAAAAACTACTTAATTAAATAGTCCACTCTCTCTCTCTCTCTCTCCTCTTTTCCAGTGACCACAGACCCTACTCTGTCCGACATTGGGAAGGAGCTGAAATTACCTTGTAGATTTCAGCTGAATGGCTGTCCCTACCGCACCTACGTCCGCAACAGATCGTGGTGCGCCCTGTAAAATTGCTGAGGGATTTATTCCCTACCTAAATTGTTCAACTCTCTTTCTCAAACTAATCCAGTCATTTCATTTCCGGCACGAGCGCGAAGGCTGTCTCTATTCAATGGAGCGCTGCAAACTGCAAGGAATGTGCTTCCCGCTCAGACCGTGCAATCTGTCGATGTCGACCAGGCTGACCTCCATTCGAGACCTGCTGAACCACTACGTCAACGATCATCGCTTGAAGATTATCCTGGGTGCGACAAAGCAACGTTGGCGTTTCACTCTCACTCACTCACTCACTCTCACTCTCGGTTCACAGCCGACGTCAACGCGGCGGCCGACGTTCCAGTGCAACTGGCCGTCGATCAACGAACCTGCTCCATGTTCGTCATTGCCTGGGACACAACCCACTTTCTCGTAGAAGCGGTCAGCTTCAAGGCCAGCGCAGACGAGTCGAACATGGCCGTTCGACTGAACGTCTGCGTCTACGCATTCTTGCCTTCAATTCCGGGCCAACGACGATATGACGCCAGGTGGCGACGACGACGACGACGACGACGACGACGACGACGACGACGACGACGACGACGACGACGACGACGACGACGACGACGACGACGACGACATTCCTTTTGTGACGCTGCAGGATCATAGCGCCGCCCAGGGACGCTGGAAGCGCGCGTGTTGAAAAGGAAGTGCCAGTTCTAGCCATGAAGAGGGAGATGTGGTACCTCGGCGAAAACGACCGGCTGCAAATGAACGTGGCCGATTTGAAAGAAATAGCGACGGAGAATGACAACAGCATCGTCAATCTGACTGTGCAGCTGAAGCGCGCCAAGTGTAGCTGGCCGGCCTAAGTAGAAGGGTGGGACAGTCGAGAGACATCTCCTGTCCGCCCTACCGCCGACTTCCTTCCCTCTCCGCGCTGTAGCTAAGCTAGTAGGTAGGTATGTAGTCGCATGCGCGCTCTAGGTGGCGGGGCGAGTCGCGTTCGATCCTCCATTGTCGTGACGATGTGGTGAATAAAGATTAGGTAGTTTAGGTTCCGTCCCCCGAGAAGCGACAAGATGGCTAACGGAGGCCGAATGAAAGCCGGCGAGCTCGACCATCTGCTGTGGTTGGCCTGTCGAAATGCGGGCAAGGTGACACTGTCGCCGCAAGGACTGCGCTGGCTACGCTGCGCCAACTGCCATAGATATTCGGAGAAACTGTTCACTTGCTCCTCTCCACAAGGACACACGCTATGCTGGAGCTGCGGAAGCGCCTACCTCGCCCTCAAGTATTGCGACCACTGCATGCGAACGGACAACGACGACGGAGTTTTCCATAAAGGCACGCACGCGCGTACATACGTACATACATAGTATCTCTCAAATTCACCAACCTTCGTACTCTTGTTCTTCTTCATTTTAGTGCATTTGAACGAGACTCTGAGCGAGATCGCCCAGTCGCTTCTACTGCCCTGTCACAAGAGAGCCGCGGGCTGTAAAGTCCTGATCCCGCCAGACAATAAGCTGACCCACGACGTGCTGGACTGCAACATTGGGGCGCCTTACCACTGCCACATGTCGCCGCGAGCCTACGGGGTGAACTCGTTGAATTTTAAAGCGAGAGGACGAGACAATAATATGTCGTCCTTCCTCTCTTCTTCTTCAGTACGTCAAACAGTGTCGACTGAGTCGAAACGCCGAGTTCGCCACGATCGACGCCCTACTCGTCCACATGCTGCGCGACCACGACCTGCCCATAATCGACAGTCTGTCTTCTTCGACAGCGCTAGTCGCCGGCAGAAGGGTAGAAGTTGGACGGTAATATATTGGCCAATTCAGGCAAGCTGCCGCTGGAAGAAAGTCCGCAGCCGAACAGCATCGACGTCTGCGTGGCGGTGGACAACAAGACGCGAGTGGAATGCTTCCTGTTCTGCTTCGCAAATTGCTACTTTCTGGTGGAATCCGTATCCCACAGCGTAAGATACTCTTCGGTGGCTCTGCAAATCGCCGCCTATCTGATAACGCCGAATATACCCAACCTGCCACCCTACACTGTCCGGTAAGAGGCTACTGTAGCCGCGAAGCATCACCCCTCCTACTCCTCCTCCTCTCTCCTCTCGTCGGCAGGTTGCGCATTGCGGCACGCAAGGGCGCCAACGGCTTCGAGGACGAGAAGTACCTGACCAAGACGCTCAACGTGCCGAACATCGCCTGTAGGGAAGAGAAACTAAGCAATGTCAGAGCGATGCGAATTGGCAACGACGACCTACGCTGGATCGTCCAGCGGAACGACGATGGGAAAGTCACCGTCGAAGTGTCCTTCGCCAGGAAGCGGGAGGACGACGAGTGATGATGACGATGTCCAATGTCGACACGCAGACTTCTGTGCTGGCGCGACTTGTGTTGCTACACATATACGTACTGCACGCTCCCTTCTGCTGCACTAGGCGTGGCGCGGCGGCGATATCCATTGGCGCGATTCTCTGTTTCCTCGTTGTATTGAAGAATAGAATGCATTTTAGCAAAGATGGCGAGCCAACAAGTCGTCGACAACGCCGCCGACTCCCAGCCACAGGTGGACAAGTCGAAGGCCAGTCCGCCCCAAACCGGAGAGGAGACGACGATGCCTCTTCTGGACGACGACCTCGCCGACGACGCCCTGCTGTGCAGTCAACGGCCGCCGACGATGGAACCGAAGAAGTCGCCGCCGATCGTCATTATGCGCCGAGAGCAAGAGCAGAAAGGGGGGCCCCCAAGCGTGGAAGTGAAGGCGGATAAGGAAGAGCCGAATAAACCGAAAATGAACCGGCCGGCATCGATCGACGAGTGGCACGACTTCGATCAGTGCGACTGCGGTGCTTCGCATCGCGACTTCGGCAGCCACGGCCGCGACAGCCTGATGTCGCCGTGATCGGCTTGCGCGCGCGTGTGTGTGCGCCACCTGCCAACCGCGACTAAGTACTCTCCCTACCGTAGTCGGTCCAATAGGCGAGGTCTAGGCCGCGTGTATTGAAACTGTGAAAAATTGAATAAAAAAAATTGAAAAAAAAATTTTAGGAATTACAGATCGATTCCCACTGTCCACCTCCTGCTCCTCTCTCTCAACATGGAAGGCTGGCCGAACAAGTTCAACGCGTCCGAAGAGTTGGAACAAAAATACTTTCTCTGCACACGCTGCAAGCTGCCGTTGGCTACCGGCAACATCTACGTGTGCTGCGACGAGCACTCGTTCTGCCACGGGTGCTACCTAGAGGCCGATGAGCGAAACTGCATCCGCTGTTTCAACGAGCGCGACGCGGAAAGAAAACGTACATTCTTTCTAATACCATCTCCTCCTCCTCTCACGCTCCTGTATGTACATGCGCGGCATCAATTCAGTGAAGAGGGCGAAGCAGCTCGAGTCCGTGGCGCCGCACCTGGAGCTGAGATGCTCCGCATACCGCAAAGGGTAAGCGGCCTCCTTTCTACAACAGTTGGACGAACGGCGGACGGCGCGTCGTTTCCTCGTTTTCAGTTGCGACCAACGACTGAAGGCCAACGAGCGGAACTTCCACAACAACTTCGAATGCATCTACCGGTGGGGTGCATTATCGACCGCCGTGAATGAATTTCTGACACCGTCTTCATCAATTCATTTAGGCCCCTGCGCTGCCCCATTTCGCCGGCTTGCCCGCCGCTGCCTCTGAAGGCGTCCTACGCGCTGCACATGCGGGCCCAACACGGAATCCGACACGAGCACCGTGGGTACACCCCACAACTACGCCACGACTATTCAATCTGACCGACCGTTCTAGGCCGCCTGGCTCGCTACACCATACACATCAACTCGCTGAGACTGGGCGCGCCGAGGATTTACTACACGCTATCGGCGCACGGTGAATTTTTCACCATCCAAGCCGGCGTCGTAGAAGAGAAATTCTGCGCCGGCGTGTTCGTCACCAGCCACAAGTCGCAGAATCTGGAGTTCACCGCCAAGTCAGTGGCGGCACAGTGGGCGCACAACTTGTGTTGTTCGACTACAGCAACACCGTTGTCAATCAATCGATCAGGATCTCCCTGCTACTGACGGAGGACGACGAGTGGCTGAACTACGAGGGACCGACGCCGACGATCAGACAGAGCCTAGAGGAGCTCCTGGGAATCGGCGGAAGCCCCGACCAGTGCCTCGCCGTAGACTTGGCGGAAATAGACAATTTGCAGTTGATCACTGAGGGTCTTCACTTAGAGGTAGACATCGCGAGCAAATTAACGTAGGCCGCCAAGGGGATTAGTGACGAAGTGATCGGTTTGGTGACGGGTCCGGTGATGGGTTGGCTGACGGGTCGGGTGACGGGTTCCGGCGAGAAAAGGCACTCTTTCTCCACAACGACCGACATCATCAAATGGCACCTCGCGACAGCCGATTACAGACGAAACTCTCCCAGTTGCAGTGCTCACAAGATCACCGTTGTTCTGAAATCATTTACCACAACTCACACTCGTTGTATCGAAACGCTCTGCAGCGGCGACTTGAGAACACAAAACGGAATGTACATAGGTCCACTTCGCCGTATTGGAAGAGCACGTTCGAAAAACATGCGCTACAGTATCCCCTACACCGGATTCAAAACGGAGGAGAGATTCAAACGTGTCAAGTTCTTGTCAAAGTCTGTGTTTCCAAAAGAGAAGAGAGAGAGAAAGAAACAATTATTTTTTGGCAAAATAACGAAAGAATAGCGTCAGTATTCTCGAAGATGACGAGCCAGTGCGAGGTGCTTTACGAGGGGATCGTGAAATGCGTGGTACTTTCTCTAACGCTGATTGCGAAATTTCAAAATTGTCGCCAATACCTACCCAATTCAATTCAGGGCAACGCCACGCTCACTACGGAACAAGCGTCGACGGCGACGAAAGTGATCGTGGACTGTCTCAGTCAGTAGTAGTGGATCGAACTTCTATTAATGGCCGCAATATAAGGTCGCGCATTTCGTCCTCTTTCTATCAGAGAAGCCGCTGGCCGACAGCAAGCAGTTCGACGTCGTCTCGGGGCTTCTGGAGACCGTCAACTGCTGCGTGGAGAGGGCGGCGAAGGCGGCCTGCGACCTGGCCATGGACAAGCTGTTCGGCGGCGGCGACGACAGCAACGGCGACTACAGCGGCGGCAGCAGCGACAACGGCGGCGGCAACTGGCTGCTCAGCATAGGAAGTGAGTGAAACACATGCATGAGTCCCGCCGGTTACCGTATCCACGAATAGCAATTTGCTCATCTTCTTCAGTCAGCGTGCCGGTCCTACTGGCCGCGACGACGATGTTGGCGCTGGGAAGTCTGCTGCTGAAGCGCTGGCTGGCCAAGAAGAAGCGAAGCTACGACGCGGCGTCGCTGGAGCGCGGGCACAAGTCGGCGTTGGCGAAGGCGCCGGGCGAGAGCAAGAACAACAAGGCGGTCTGCATGGGGACCAGGAAGAAGAAGGAGAAGCCGGCGCGGCCGCCGGCCCCCAAGGTGCCCACGGCGCCGCCGCTGGCGTGTTGAAAGAAAATCGTGAATTTTGATGAGAAAATTCGTTGAATTTTCAAAATTAGGAACATAGCCGGTTGTTTTTTTTTTGAAAAGTGATGAGTTGCGTTGAGAGCTGTTGAGTTTGTTGAGAGTTGTTTTGTTGAGAGCTGTTGAGATGTGATTTTTTTTTTCTGCCTTGCTTGCTTGCCTACTTTCTCGAGGGCAGACTATGCGCAAGTGGTAGGAACGTCGCGATTTGTGGCAGAACAGCGCCGCCTGCCGGGAGATGGTGACGCAACGAAGTGTTCCTGACTGGAGAGCAACATGTGGACAAATTAACATGAACGCTTCGCGGGTTACGGTATGAGCGTGATGAAAGGGGGACCGATTGGGCCGATCGGGTGTCATAAAGCGTGAAAACAGGCGACTTAATCACAACTTTTCTTATTACTACTTCAGATAGGCACTCCGCGTGATTGTTTTAGCAGACTGGGGCACAGAAACTCCAACAAGTGTTGCATTCCCATTAAATATGTTTGTTCCCAATTGTTTCAGCGTAGGTAGAACTAGGGTCTATAGCCCGGGGCGGGCCTAAGCAGATGCCATACACTTAGAGGTCGATGTGGCGCAAGTGACGCGTTGGAGCAGGCTGTACTGACGACGATGAGCACAGGCTACTGACCGCTGACTGTCTATAGCCACTCACAATGTAGAATGCCAGCGGCGCCCCAATTGTACAGGCGCGCTTATCTACGCTACACAGCGGGGGCTCCCCCGCTGGGGTGGACGGCGTGGATGCTACAGTACGATGCTCCTATAACTCGGTTCGATTGCGCGTGCGTAGACGCCTTTATCAGCGCGTCGTATACGGACGGCGTACTGTAGGCGCAGCAAAATCAATGGCGGGCGGTATTTTCGGCATTTCGCGAAATTTTACAGAGCGTGAGTATTCGGCCAAAATCAGGCTAGATACACCGCAAATCGCCAAACAAACGACGGATTCGCGTTCTGCGGCGTCAGAAAGCCCAGACACAAGTCACACAATTTTTGAAAATTCGACCCCACCCAATCTTTGGCCGGCCGGGTGCCTAAATCAGGGTAAAGGCGTCCAAAATCGCAAAACAAACACCGGATTCGTGTTCACCGTCGTCGGAAACCCCCGAAACAAGTGAAAACACAATTTCGAAAATTTGACCCCGGGATTCGAAAATTCGGCGCGGCCGGGATACGGTACCTCAAAATGGTCAAGACACTTCGTCTAGACCAACTTTTGACGCGGAACACGATGCAACGGTCAATTTGCTGCTAAAGGCACGCTTTCCGGCCCAAAAATCCATTCAAAATCGAAAATCCCACTTTTCCGCTCGGGACCCGGGACTTTTGCCACCGCAGATCTCCCGAAGGACAAGACCGATCTCGGCGGTTTTGGTCTCGAATGAAAGGTAATAGAAGTGTGCAGGTCAGAAATTAAATTGGCAAGGATCCACCGTCGCAAACTCGAGTTACGATTTTTTAAATATCGGAAAAAATTTAAAATTTTGAATTTTCTACCGTACTCCCGCGCCGGACCACCTAGGAAGCCCGTTCCTGTCCCGCTTCGTAGAGGACCCAAAGGCCTACAACATATCCAAAAATCACCAAATTCGAGCCACTTTTGCGAAAGTTATGGCGTCCTGTTTTTTTTACTTAGCAAAAATTCGAATTTTTGAATTTTCGCAAAATTCTTCCACCACCGAAATTTTTTCACCCCCCGAGCACGCTGCGCGTCGTCATAAGCTATCTTTAAAAAAAAATTTGGCCCCCTAGGTGCTTCGTAGTGAGCGCCAGGCCTGTTGGTGTTAACTGTAGGCTTTACCGCTCCTATAGCACTCCTTCGCTTTTCAAGCGGCGGAGTGCCAACTAGTTGAACGCTGAAGGGGACCTTCAGGGTGGCACTCCGCTTGTTTCGAAGCAAAGCAGACTGTTCGCGTCTCACTACTCGGTAATAATCCTTCGCGGAAACGCCAGACTCGTGTTCAGTGTCGCCGACAATGTTCGAACAAGTTTGGATGTGTTTGAACGTGTTTGGACAAGTTTGAACATGTTTGGACATGTTTGGACAAGTCTGAACATGTTCGGTCAAGTTTGGGCATGTTTGGGGCGTGTTCTGACGCCCAAAGCAGGCTAAATGAAACTCAAAACGCAAAACAAGCGCCGGATTCGCGTTCACCACTGCCGAATACCCCAGAAACAGATGTCAACTCAATTTTGAAAATTCGACCCTGGGACCCAATTTTTGGTCGGCCGGGTGCCGAAACCGGCGTACAGACGTCCAAAATCGCAAAACAAACACAGGATTCGTGTTCAGCGTTGTCAAAAACCCCCGAAACAACTTTTAACTCAATTTCGAAAATTTGACCCCGGGATTCACAAATTCGGCGCGGCCGGGGTGCGGCAGCTCAAAATGGTCAAGATACTTCGTCTAGACCAACTTTTGACGTAGAACACGTTGCAATTATCAATTTACCGCTAAAGGCACGCTTTCGAACCGAAAAATTCGCGCAAAGTCGAAAATCGGAATTTTCCGCTCGAGACCCAACACTTTTGGCACAGCGTATCTGAAGAACGGCACAAGCAATTTCAGCGGTTATGGTCTCAAACGAAAGGCAATATAATGTTCTCGGACAAGTTAAAACTTGGCGAGGATCCCCCGTCGCAAACTCGAGTTACGATTTTTTAAAGGCTGGAAAAAAATTTGAAAATTCAAATTTTCTACCGTACTCCCGCGTCGGACCACCTAGGGGGCCCGTTTTGGTCTGGGGATGAAGAGGACCCAAAGGCCTACAACATATCCAAAAATCACCAAAATCGACGCACTTTTGCGAAAGTTATGGCGTCCTGACTTTTTTTTACTTAGTAAAAATTTGAATTTTTGAATTTCCGCAAAATTCTTCCACTACCGGAATTTTTGGCACTCCGCTTTGCAAAAGCAGGAGTGCTATAGGGGGCGTCGGATTGAACAGAATCATCTTACCAAGCTTTCTCGCGCTACACAAATCGGATCGCCAAGCGGTTTTTTGCGTTAGATAGGTTGAGTCGACGCGCTGCGTGGACAAGAAACTAGAAAATTCCGGTAGTGGAAGAATTTTGCAAAAATTCAAAAATTCAAATTTTTACTAAGTAAAAAAAAAACAATAGCCCATAACTTTCGCAAAAGTGGGTCGATTTTGATGATTTTTGGATATGTTGTAGGACTTTGGATCCTCTAGGTGGGATCGCCGGAACGGGCTCCCTAGGTGGTCAGACGCGGGAGTACGGTAGGAAATTCAAAATTTTAAATTTTTTTCCGGCCTTCAAAAAATCGTAACTCGAGTTTCCGACGGCGGATTCTCGCAAACTCTTCGATCCGGCAAGGGCAATTGTATGACCTTTCGTTTGAGACCAAAACCGCCGAGATCGCTCCCGCCGTCCGTGAGCTACGCGGTCACAAAACTGGTGGGTCTCGAGCGGAAAATTCCGAATTTCGACTTTGGGTGGAGTTTTGGCTTGGAAAGCGTGCCTTTAGCGGTAAATTGATAATCGCAACGTGTTCTACGTCAAAAGTTGGTCTAGACGAAGTGTCTTGACCATTTTGAGGTACCGTACCCCGGCCGCGCCGATTTTTTGAATCCCGGGGTCAAATTTTCGAAATTGAGCTTTCACTTGTTTCGGGGGTTTTCGACGACGCCGAACACGAATCCGGTGTTTGTTTTGCGATTTTGGACGCCTTTACCCCGATTTCGGCGCCCGGCCGTCCAAAAATTGGATCCCGGGGTCGAATTTTCAAAATTGAGTTGACAGTTGTTTCTGGGGTTTTCAGCAGTGCTGAACGCGAATCCAGCTTTTATTTTTCGATATGAGTTTCTTTTAGCCTGCTTTGGGCGTCAGAACACGCCCCAAACACGCCCATACTTGTCCGAACATGTTCAAAGTTGTCCAAATATGTCCAAACATGTTCAAACTTGTCCAAACACATTCAAACACGTCCAAACTTGTCCAAACTTGTTCGAACATTGTCGTAGACACTGAACACGAATCCGGCGTTTGTTTCCGTGAAGGCTTATTACCGAGTAGCGAGACGAGCGACAGTCTGCTTTGCTTCGGAACAAGCGGAGTGCCACCCTGAAGGTCCCCTTCAGCGTTCAACTAGTCTAGTTTCTTGTCCACCCTGCGCGTCGACTCAACCTATCTAACGCAAAAAACCGCTTGGCGATCCGATTTGTGTAGCGCGAGAAAAGCTGTTAAGATGATTCTGTTCAATCCGACGCCCCCTATAGCACTCCTGCTTTTGCAAAGCGGAGTGCCAAAAACCGACCTTGTCCACGAATTGGACCTGGCAATTCACCAAAATTGGCCTCAGTCGCACCCAGAACAAAGTCGTTAGCGGCGTCAACAGCCCAACACTACCTCGCTCGAGGAGATCGGCCCAAACTGCGAAAACACCAGCTCCACAGCTTTCTCGGTTCCCAAAGCCGGCATTACGTTCAGCACACAGAGTCGTGTGAAGGCCATGGTGATGAGAAGCAAACAGCGCAAAACTAGAGCGATTTTCTCGAACTTGCAAAATGAGTGCGCCACAAAAGAAGCGAGCGCAGCAAATGGAAAGACCCGAAGGAAGCACGCTGACGCGTGGCGCGTCGAACGTCTGTGCCGGTGGCGCTGCGCGCCACCTAATGCAACGTCATGACTACACGCACACACTAACCACAACAACAACGGTTATCCCAAAATGGACCAAAGCAATTGTAGTAATCAAGAAAGCGGCTTAAGTGACGCCGACACGAAGAAGCACATGCGACCGTACTGACGACGACGCACACGTTGACTGCGTTCCCGTCTCTCATTAGTCGTAGTTTCTTCGTGACACGTGCTGCGCTAGTGCTGTTGTCTAATCGCGCTGTGCACTACCGTGGTACTAAACCTCACAGAACCTACGTTTAGTTTCGTGTACCGCGCGGCACAAAGCCAACGAAACGCTTTCGGATTCGAATAAGTGTGCGGTCAAGTCACAACACAATCATAGCCAGCGATGCACTTCCCATTGGTCAATACCGTGCCACAGAAACAAACGAGAGAAACCCGACGGAAATTCGGCATCAAAAACACAAAAGATGGCGGCGCTAAAGTACTACCTCACTCACCCTCTTGACTCACCCTACCTACCTACACAAGCACGTTGTGCGTGCTCATTCGAGCAGTACGATCGTGCTCCTACATAAGCGCAATTGCAGTTTGAGCAGTACGTCACAAAGTTCCGCGCGCAAAGTCCCTTGAAGTAGTCTCACAAATAGAGCTTGCGGCGGCCCCGACGACCGATCTGGCCCTTGCAGGCGTGGCAGACGTTGAGCTGATGGGCGCACTGCATGCAGGCCGAATGGCCGCAGGCGAAGACGGCGTCCAGCCTTCGCTCCATGCAGATGGCGCAGAGGAGGCTCTCCTTCAGACGCTCGCTCTCCCGCTGGGCCATCTGCACGTCGGACAGAGCGCGCGCCAACTTCTTGTCTTGCTCCAGGGCCTCCCGCTTCATCCGGCAACGCTCCTTCATCAGATCCGCCAGCCCGGAGCACACTTCGGTGACCCTCCTACGCATGCGCTCCACTTGCTCCCGCTCGAGGCGCAGCTTGGCCTTCGCTTGCTTCCGGTCGAGGTTTCGCTGCTGCTCCAGGCGGTCAACTGTCTGGTTGGACTCCTGCAGCTCGCCCAGAGTCGTCACCAGCTCCTCCTCTTGTTGGTCCTTCATCTGGAGAAGCTCCTCCTCCTGCTTTGCCAGTCGGCCCTCCATCTCGCAAAGCTCCTTCTTCAGGCGTCGCTCGGAGATCAGCGTGAGACGCAGCTTGTCCAGCAGAGCCTGATCCACGAACGGCTCGTCGTGCTCCATCTTCTTCAGGCTCCCCACCTGCTCCTCCTTCAGCCGCAGCTCCGCCTCGGTCTTCTGGCTTCGCTCTTCCTCCTCCTTCAGACGCTTCTCCAACTGCGTCTTCTCCAATAGCAGCTCGCTCCTCTCCTCTTGCAAGCTCTCCAGACGAAGATCCTTCGTCTCCAACTTCCGTCGAGACTCCAGAAGCTCCGTCTCGGCTTGCTCCAGCTCTTCCTTCAAGCGTCGCTGCTCGTGCTCCTTCTTCTCGAGCAGTCTCTCCTTCGCCTGGAGGCGCAGCTGAAGACGAGTGGGCGGCGTTCGACACAAGTGCACCTACACTCACTATCAGCCATCCACAGGGCATTTCTCCCACGTCTATACCTCTCCGAGGTTCTCCGACTCCTTCCCGTCGATGTCGAGTGCGTCCTTGTCGTCGTCGCGGAGGCCGCACTCGCTGAACAATATAAGGCTCCGATTAGGTAGCGAGAGCTCCCCCCTTCCCCCCTCTTTCCGCATTCGAAGGCAGTAGGCACGCACATCTGCGTCTCCAGCAGAGTGGGAAAGCACTCCTCTTTCAGAAGGAACTCTCTCGGCGGCTCTGCCTTCGGGCGCTGTTCCAAGGCGGCCGAGACCAGTAGGCGCTGCTGGAAGGCTCCCACCAAACGGTCGTTCATCTTCTCGCAAGCCTGGGCGAGCAGGAAACGGGTTTGGCGCGCGGTGCATTTGGAAACGTCGAGAATGATTGCGGCGTTATTGCACGCGCTGCGTCCTTCGGCATAAGACAATCAGTTGGCTTCCATAAACGGCGAAGCTAATTACACCATGAAACATCGCGTGCGTGCGTACGTACCTCCTTGGCGTCCATCTCCGAGTGGAAGTCGACGTAGCCCACAAGACCGACCTTGTTCACAAATTCGACCTGGGAATTCACCAGAATTGGCCTCATTCACACCCAAAATAAAGTTAGCAGCGCCAATACTACCTCGCTCGAGGCGATCGGCCCAAACTGCGAAAATGCCCGCCTCAAAGTTTTCTCGGTTCCCAAAGCCGGCATTACGTTCAGCACACAGAGTCGTGGGAAGGCCCTGGCGATGGGAATCAAAGCAGCGCAGCGCAAAACTGAAGCTATTTTCTCGAACTCCAAAATGAGGGCGACGAAAGTAGCGCAGCACAAGCAAAGACGCAAAGGAAGCGAGCTGACGCGTGGCGCGTCGAACGCCTGCGTGGCGTTGCTGCGCGTCCCCTGCATGTGACGTCAACGCCTTATTGCGAAGCGTGTCTGAATTCTTACGGTAGGAATGCAACTACCGCTTTGTGTAAGCTATTGTAACGGTCTGCACCTTTGATCAGCCAACGCGAGAATCGTCGTCACTAGACCTACGACCGTTTCAGATTTCGTACGTAACCACGCTGTTGCGCCAAGCACTTGAAGCTTGATGGGGGCAATCCACTGCTGCAGACTGCAGAGCATCAGCATCGTGTACCCTAGATGAACGAACTACATATATATGTACACCGCATATTATTATGATTATGCTGCTGAGCGTATTCGCCGGGCGGCGAACCAGTCGACGATTGGCGAGAGACGTTTCTATCCTTCTCTGGAATGAAGTCGGCGCTGCCAGATTTCTATGTGGGGTTGGAGAGGCGGCTGGGAGCTTCCTCGCCATCCGTTTTGACCGCCTTCGGCTCAACGGCGATCGCTCCCGAACGTTTGTAAGTGACAATGACGACGCCAATCAAGCTACAACTTGTGTCAGGTTTTGTGGCTCGCATGTACATTGGGCACTTCGAAACTGTATGGTGAGGCTGGGGCTATGTCCACCGGATCTGTCAGTCGCCTTATATACCTCAACGCTAGTAGCTTGTCGGTACGTACCTACAGTATCCAGTTGTCAAAATTTTGGCCATATTTAAGCGCCGCAGGTAAAAATTTTTGCAATTCTAGGGCGGGGGTCTTTTGGGAACGGTTGGAGGGGGGTACCTGGGGGGGGGGG
>JASAMZ010008957.1:0-20903 GCA_030248115.1 Linhomoeus sp. GSCO2_2 | reverse complement strand
AAAAAAAATGTCTGTGCAGGTATACATTCAGTTGCGTATTGTTGCGTGCGCGGCAGATCTCGGCTCACTTACACCGAGCTCTAATGGTGCAGGCTGGGGCGCCAATCGAAGTGATCCGGTCTAGACCACCATAGGGTGAATAAATGTGTAAAACATTTCATCCGCCTAGGTTGTTTGGTTCTTGAGATATGGATGCACAAAGGTCAGATCCGGTACTCGCGCAGATCTCGGCTCACTAATGCAGAGCTCTAGTGGTGCAGGCTGGAGCGCCAATCGAAGAGATCCGGTCTAGACCACCATAGGGTGAACAAATGTGTAAAACATTTCATCTTTCTAGGTCGTTTGGTACCAGTAAAAAGTTATGCGGTGGCAAAGGTCGCGCCGAGTATGGACCCGGGCTCGGCTGCAGACGGCCGAGCTCGACTCACGTGCAAGCTGGACCGCCAGTCGAAGTTGTGCGGCAAAGACCATCATATGGTGAACAAATGTGTAAAACATTTCATCTTCCTAGGTAGTTTGGTTCTTGAGATATGGATACACAAAGGTTGGAACCAGTACAGTATGACATTATGACGAAATCGTAAATTCGTATAGTCAATATCGAAATGAACTGTAGAGTGGTGATATCTATTGGATGTGTTGTGGGTGGACTCCAGAAGGGTGGTGGGTGACAGAATGACGTTATGACGAAATCGTAATTCGTCTGTCTGTGCATCCAACCTCCTGAGGCCAGACCTGTCTGTGCATCCAACCTCCTATGGGGTTTTCGAGGACACAGAACACCAATCCAGTGTTTGTTTCTGGATTCGAGCTGCCCTTTGCTCATGACCTCAATGATAGCCACTCTGCAAGCAGCCCTGTCTGTGTCGCCTCTCATCGGGCCTGCCAGAGGAGCCACCTCCCCCTCCCGCTGAAGGTGTCCACTTCGTGGACATGGACAGGGAGTGTATTCTAGGAAAGTTCCCCCCCTAGTGGGGGGTAAGGACAGGTGAATTTGTTCGGGCTGAAGTTGAACAGGCTGTGTATCTCAGATGACTTCTCAGCCTCTAAGCTACACGAACAAATTCAGCGTGCTCTGTTTGCGGGTGCCAAACTCGCTTCAGAGTGAGTAATGGAGCTCTGAATTAGTGCTAAGTCCTACGTACTTCGATTCGACACATCGTGTTGGCATGTGATGGCATGGCACTGTCTATGCGCGTGGGTTAGTGGGTGCACGGACGCACGGCGCCTGTTGATGTAGGAATGTGGGTGGGTGAGGGGGGCGGAGGGGGGGAGGGGGGGGGGGGGGGGGGGGGTCGTTGCACTTGCACATGTTACGCTGCGCTAACTGCATATGTTACGTTGTTTGAGTGCTGCAGTGGTAGACACCTACTCGCGTTTCGTCAGTGGTGACGGGTGAGTGAGGCGTGTACCCGCCTGCGCGTTGCGCCTATGTGAGAACCGTATTGCGTGTGAGCAGAGCACGCTGAATTTGTTCGTGTAGCTTAGAGGCTGAGAAGTCATCTGAGATACACAGCCTGTTCAACTTCAGCCCGAACAAATTCACCTGTCCTTACCCCCCACTAGGGGGGGGGGGGGGGGGGGGGAACTTTCATAGAATTAAATTGTATCTGGTTAGTAGGGTAAGTATGGACGCTGTTCTTGATGTCTTCTCACTCGGTCAAAGCCTGATTGATGTATGTACATTTTGCAGACCGGCAGTACACATAGGTTTAGTCGCAATAACTGGTAACTTTCAGCGCAATTCAGGTATAGAACCAGTGAAAACCGCGACGTCGATGTTGGCCCTTCCTGGATACGCCCTGGTATACACCAAGTCCACTTCGTAATATTTCAAATCGCGTAAACGATCTTTTATACAGATGGCGACACCCTAATATCTACGAGCTCTGACTGGATCCTCTTGAATGCTGGAGAGAGGATTCCATGCCGAGTGGTCTATCCGCCTGGCATGGTGTCTCTTTTGGTTGCGGAGTGGACGAAGGAAGGCGTTGTACGCGTTGCGCTCTGTTTCTTCATTCAAACTTTGCCACCTTTGGCATAACGAAGAGAACAAAGATTTGACTTTTTTACTTCCCAATTGTTTGAGGATCTGTGTGTGGGTGGGAACTACCATACTGAGGTTAACTGACATGGCATAGCAGAATTACCCAAAACTTTACCCAAGAGTACAGTACTCGCACGGTACTCAGATACTCAGATGGCGAATGTCATGCTGATGACGAAAGCTTGTGAAAGGACAACATTATCTGAATGACTGTGTCGCATAGTGGTGAGCTATGTATTCAGTGGCGCTTGTGGCTTTGTGCTTTCTAAGATCATTGCAGGCATTGGATCTACACAGCAAGATAGCGCTGATGAAAGACAGCTGGATCACCAAAGAAAAGTGCGTTCTCTGTACAGCCCCGGTCAGAAGTCGGGTCTCATCTCGCGTTGCGACGCGTCACGCGTAGTCGCGCGTCGCGCCCATGTTATAGCGTAGCCGCTGAGATAAGATCTCGATTTCATCCCTCCCTCCTTCCCGCTGTAGCGTGCGACGCGCGACTACGCGCGACGCGAGATATGAGGCCCGACCTCCTTTGGTTCACTTCACACTAATGTGTCCACATAGGGCTTTTGGTATGGCTTACCAGTTGTTAAACTCAGGCGATTTGGATCGAGAACGGATTTTCTGGAAGCCCTCCAGTTGCTGCAGTCGGACAGGAACTTTTTTGCCTGGTTTTACGCATGGGTTTCAGTCAACGCCCTCAGTGTCGCCTACTCTGACAGTGGGGATGCCTTGGAGTTTCTGAAGGTGTACAGCTGGGCCAACGCTGCTTTGCGTTAAATTGTAAAAGCCCTGTTGTAGCGATTTACTGATTCAGAGCTACATCCAGAGCATTGTGGAGCCAGCGTACGATGATTTCAAGTGGAGGAAGTCTGAGCCAGACTGGAATGTTAGGTGAAACCGAGATGATGACTGACGACGCTAATTTACATAGTGCTGGATAATCTACGTCCACAATTGGCCAGCATAAATGCTTTGTAGACTGGCTTCATCGCTCGTGACTCGGTTGGCTTGTGCATATGATGTGGAGGGATGTCGGGACGAAGCCAAAGCGGGATTTAGCAAAGTGCTTGGGAAGTGCACAGCGTTAGAGGAGGGCACCTATGGATGCTCGTGAGTGGCAAGTCGTTTCTTCCATGGGCTTCTATACTAGTTGTGATGCGACTAATCGTACTGAACCGGTACTTGGAAATTATGAACCTTAGCTTTGACACTCAATGGCACACAACCCGACAAGACGACACGACACCCAGCACGTGACGTGCTGCGTAATGGAGTAGCGCTGCGGCTTTACTGTAAGCCGCTGCGGCTTTACTGTAAGCCGCACTACCTAGTTTCTTTGGATTGCAGCCTTCAACTCAGACTTCCAATATGTCGAATTACATCATGCACATCCATGCCTACAACATGCACAAGTCTACTGACTTTTAGTGGACTGCATGATGGGTTCATGTATAACACCTATTGCTTCGCTCTGATGGAAGCGAATGACACCGTCTTTGAGAAGGCTTTTTCCTTGGCCAAAGCAGAGGCACGAAGGCCTAAAGACAGCCTGGACTTCTACTCAACCTTTCCGGAGCGCGTCGATTGGGGTGTTTCCCTTACGTGCCTGAAGAGCTCGTCTCATCTTCAAAGGTGACGTATGGACGCTGTAGCCCGTACGTCTCGATATTGTATCCAATCCCCCCTCCCCAACCAAAACTCGTTTCCTTTCACTTTCTTCCACCCCCACATACTCTTACATTACTAAAAGGCCCAAAAATTTTTGAATGGTGCCGAAGGGTCTAATCTTGTGTATGGTCGTTTTAGGCAGGTGTATCATTCACGATTTAACGCAAAGTACACACTGCAGAGGCTTAAACAATTTTAACACTGTTGTCACATATTTGGTTAACTTTTTAAGGTGCTAGCCACGTTCCTTCGATGAATTGTTAAAATTGTTATTTATTTTCACGCCTTCAAACATTCTGTGATCTTAGAAAGGGTCAGACGTGCACACAATATCTTTTGAACGAGATTGGCCAGATGGCCAGCTGTCCAGAGATGAACTGTGTCTTCGGTCTGTGCTGCATTTTACTCGCAATGTGTAACGATGCATTTACGCTCTGAATTTTTTTGTAATACAGGTTACGATAACCTATAGTCCCATATTGTGACCATAGGTCACGCTATCAGACTACTGTATAATGAAGTTATTCACAACACTTATTTTATGTAGCTGTTCCACTTTACAGGCTGATCGATTTTGTCGGTTCTGCAAAGCGGTCGGACGTGGCCATACGAAACACATTTATCCTTGCTACGCCAAGCCTGCCATTCCACGCCGCCTACCACAACCGTCACCTAGCGAAGGCACTGTGGGGCGTCTTGTTAGACAACACAGAGCGGGTCAACGACTATGTTTTCCGACAAATGCTAGGCTATGTGGGAATTATGTGGCCTGCAGACTACGACGAAGCAAAGGCAGGCGGTCCAAGTTTGTGTGTTGGGGTTTGCCTTGTATGTGCCAAACGAACACAAATATTTGTAGCTTGAGCGTCTTCTGGATGACAGACGCGGGTCGCGCTTAACTCCTCTGGTGGAAGAAAGACTAAAAGCCATGAAAAGCACAGTTGCGGAGAAGAAGAAAGGATGGGTTCCAAATACTCCATTGATTTCAAGAATCAAAGAGTGGCTCAGGAAAAGAGTGGCTGGTGAGACGCCTTTGAATTTCAATTTCAATTTAGAAAGTTTAACACTACAACAGAGTGGTGTTGACTGAGACACTCCATGAAACACCGCATCTACAAAATGTCGATTCGGGTGCCAGCAATCTCAAGTTGGAGTCACTGCCAATATCGTTGCTTTGCACAGACAAACTGCCATCTGAAGAGAAAGCAATAGAGAAGGCCTTCTCTGAGTGTTTGGCAACCGAGACCTCAAAATCATACCTGTATGGAGGGTTCTGTTTTCAACTGCTGCCGATTACGCCTGAATCTGACAGCTTCGCAAAGGCAAAGAAAGCGTGTGAAGAGAGGGATGGCATTCTCGCCACTGCGTTGAACATTCAGGTGGTCAAGGGACTGCTAAAGGTGGGTAGATGCTGATTGCCGCATGTTATGATGGCTTCTCAGCACAAGCATATACGTTCTCTTCATGGAGACGTTT
Source organism: Linhomoeus sp. GSCO2_2 (assembly GCA_030248115.1). NCBI lineage: Eukaryota > Metazoa > Nematoda > Chromadorea > Monhysterida > Linhomoeidae > Linhomoeus > Linhomoeus sp. GSCO2_2. The sequence goes on along the minus strand of JASAMZ010008957.1, from coordinate 15,709 downwards.
TATGTGTTTACTAGCCAGCGCGATCGGACCATAATCCAAACGAACTGGCTGGCAAATAGACCAAACGTCAACAATAAATGTCTGTGGTTGCCAGGAGTGTGTTTCAACATAGTAGCAAAGCGAATGATGCTCTTGACCTTCCTCCTCCCCTTCCCCCCCCCCCCCACATCCCAATCCTCCTTTAAAAATGTTTCTTGTAATGCTGTGCCAACTTGAGTGTTTCAGATTACGTACATATGTTCCGTAGAACAATTATGGATTAGAAAACCCACCGACCATATAAGCATCCTTTGCAGGGCCAGAGCTATAAAGCCTGGACTGGCTTGGAAAAGCCAATGGGTCAGAAGAGCTACAGTTGGGAATTCAAAACTCCTGAAGGGTCTAAAACAGTGGCAGTCGATTTGGAACAGCGGGGCATCTCAGTTGAGAAAGCCAAGGTTAATGAGCACTGGTGCTTGGTGGCATCGTGGAATGATGAAAGGAACACGATAGAATGGAAAGAAGTCAAATGCGAGAAGCCGGGCTCATCAAGCACACCTCACAACTTTGAACATGCCATCTGCCAGTACTGTAAGTAGTCAACTCGACATTTCATTGCAATGTTACATGTGTGAGAAGGCTTCTCTTGTACTTTTCAGCATCAAAATTGGAGAGGCAGTTTGGTCTGGCCAAAGCTGGCCGATCTCTCCAAGTAAAGGATAGCCACAAGCTGCAGCTTCAAGCGGACAACCTCATAGAATGCAGAGAGTCGTGTGCGAAGAACCCAATCTGCTTATCATTTGCATTCCAGAAAGAAGTGGGCAAGAAAAGAAAAACTTGTCACCTGTTTCAAACCAAAGAATTGCTGACGAATGCCTTGAGCAAAGAAAAGACATTTGTCAGAGTGGAAAAGACGACTCGTCAGGGTGTGCATTAAAAACATTTGTACACATTAACTTTGCGTACAGTACAGTAGGTACACACCTGGGTCTGCCGTTGCACTGCACTTCGATGTTGTTTTAAGTCGGTATCAAGAAAGCTTAGTAGGACTTTCACTGAAAAGTTACTCTCATTGACATCACCATTCCAGAAGACCCAAGAATGGTGGCCTATCGCACGTGTCAAGGAAGAGAACAATATGTGCTGGACAACGGCTGGTGTTACACCATTGAGTCACTGGTTGGAGCTGGAATTCTGAAAGCCAAAAAATCGTGCCGTGACAAAGGAGGCTTGTTGGCTGCTGCGTTGTCCACTAAAGTGATGTCAACACTTTCACAAATGGAAAAGGTTTGTATTTTTGCTAAGAGTCACTTTTCTACCTGCAATGTGATGCAGTAGATGTACTGCCTGAAGGTGTAGAGTATGTGTACCTACACATGGTACTATTTACCTAGGAATGTTATGTGATTTGTCATACACTAATTCTGATTATTAAAAGTAACACTATGCTTACACTAGTTGTTTACTCCTTGTTTGATTATATGTACCTACATTGTATTGTCAAGTCCATCATCAAGTGTCACTACATGCAACTTATAGGAGCCGTTTGTGGCCCTTCACGCCAACAAAGACCACAAAGTATTTTCATGGCATTATCCTATTGAAAGGAAGGGACAACCTCTGAGGACAGGTTCATTTGGTCAAAAAGGCGTGAAGAAAGCGGCGGCTAGCAAACGTTGTGCAGTGCTTTCGAAAAGTGACAGTGAACCAGTATATGAGGCTGTTAGCTGTTCAAAAGCTGGTGTGAACAAAGTCGTCTGCCAATATGGTGAGATTGAGTCCCTATTCTGGAAGCTGGGCCGCCTTGCAACAACAAATTGGCTGCTTTCAGGCAACCAGGGTACTACACAGTTCCGCAAATTTTTCGACCGAAAGTACAAAGAGCCAAAGAACGCAAAATATAAGCTAGTGAACATTCGAAATGTTCGCTGCAACAGGGCGTGCAGAGTTGCGTGTTTACGCCACGCAGCATGTGCTGCTTATGGAGTAACAACCAGTACTGCAAAAGTTGCCAAGAGACGGTGTGTCCTCTATCACACAAAGCCAAGTGAAATCCCCAGTTCCGATTTCATCAGCAATTACCACTACAATATATTCGAAAGGGCAAACATTCGAGGTCTGCTATTATGTATGTGTTACACATAATATCTATATCTCTATTGCGTTACTATTGTCATAATTCAGTGTCTAAAAGTCAGAAAGGATTCTATGAATGTGTGGACTCTGAAGTTTCCGCAATGAGCAATGGTAACTGCTTCGCTTTGAAGCAGCTGACACACTACCAGAAGTCAATGCAGAATGCCCAACAGACGTGCATAGACAGTGGAGGCTTTCTGGCAATGCTGCCGCAGAATAGCATATGGAGATCTATCTTTGGGAAGGTGAGCTAACCAGTTCTACAGGGTTTTGTTTAGAGGAGTGTTTTTCGTTGGACCCAATATTGTACAAAACTGCAACCGATATTGGCAAAATTGTGTCACAATATCAGAAAGACTCTGCCATTTTGTATGTTCGGTGCCCAGCTCAGTTGGCCTTGTAATGCACAATGTCAAAGTTGAGGTCGAAAATCTCAAGCCGACTTTGCAGCACGATAACTCACACTTTCTGTCGAATTTTTGAACGCAGCAAATTGCATCTAAAAAGACCTTTAAACAAGCCTTAGTTTGCCACAAGAACGACCTTTCTACGTTGCCCAGGGATCGAGTTGCAGCTCGTCAAATTTTCTGACAACGAGTTCTGGAGTGGCGCAGGCCATCATCCGTTAGGAAAGGCGTCCTTTGAGCAATACCAAGAATATTCGACGAGCTGTAACTCGATCCCTAGACAACGTAGAAAGGTCGTTCTTGTGGCAAATTAAGGCTTGTTTAAAGGCATTTCAGATGCAGTTTAACGCGTCCAAAAATGCGACAGAAAGTGCGAGTTATCATCATGCTTCAAAGTCGGCCGATCATGAGATTGTCGACCTCAACTTTGACACCCGGTAATTTGTGCATTACAAGACCAATTGAGATGGGCACCTAACATACAAAATGGCAAAGTCTTTCTGATATTGTGTTACAATTCCATCAATATCGGTTGAAGTTTTGTAGAAAATCGGGCCGAACAAAAAACACTCATCGAAGAAACCCTGTACGTGCTGAGGTGTTCTGCCTGGATCCTTTGATTTCCCCTTCCACCAAGTTCTAGCAAAGTTACAAGCATGAAGTTGGGGACATGACAGTCTACTATGTAGGTGTTCTTGCAACGTGTGGCCGATAGGTCAGTGTCCTAAACCTATTCACACAGAACTGACACAAAAGAACGCAATGAGATCGACTGATCAAATTTGTCCATCGCTCAAGTTTGGAGCGTATTGCAATTTTTCGACTAGGTAATTTGCAAAGAGAGAGTACGAGGCTTTCCAGGGTGGTGCTACATATATTCTTGAGATGCTGAATCAGAGTATAACCATTGATTTAGGTCAAGAGTAAGCCCAGTTCCAAAGAAGGTGTCTGGGTGTCTTTGAAGAGCGAAGGGGACTCAGAGAAATTCTATTGGCATGACTCATCAGGAAAGAAAACCTTGGCGAGTGTGGCTTTTCAAACCCATGATGGTGATGACAGGCGTCATTGCGCAGCAATGTCATTTCCAGTGGCAAGGGCCAAACAGAGCAATTTTAAGTACATTCACGCGCCATGCGCAACTGGGTATGACTCAAAATTTGAATACGAAATGTCATGGGCCTTATGCCAGTACAGAGGTAAGCAACTACTGCTACTATTCACATTCCCTTGGAGTGGATTGCAAAGCGCACGCCTTGTTGCTTCGCAGGAGACTCTGTGTCAACTCAGTTCATTCCACATGACGTGGACTTCAAGCCAGTCATAGCAGATGGGTTTAGCGAGAAGAGTATTTCAACATATGAGGATTGTCAGCATCTGTGCTTAACGAACCCACTGTGCCTCTCCTTTGGATTCACTTCTGACAAGTTTGGCCATTCTTCTGATAATGGGCAGTGTGAGATCTACAGGGACAGTGTGGACAAAGAGGATTACACGACTTTGGGGCAAGTGGACCTCTATGTTGTCCAGGAAGGATGGGGTACGTCATAAGTCATTGTGAAATGTGGAAGAGACTTGTGTACTCACCCGTGGGCATAACGTTCCAGAGGCCCACTATCGAGATGGGGAAGACCCACTACTGAAGAACAGTTCACGGCCCATTGAGTGCCACACTGGGTGGACTCTTACGGAAGTCGAACGTTGCCCCACCACTAACAAGGTAATGTGTTGAGCCTACTGTATGTTGGCCTTTGTCCGCAAACAAAAGACGCAATCTATTTGAACTGTAGGCCCAGACCAGAGGCTGCGTAACCAAACTGACTGTAGAAGCTCCACAAACCAAACTGGCGCCAACCTCCTTCTCCCTTCCTGAACAACCTTGTCAAACATGGGAGAAGGCGGTGAAGAACAAAGGGTCTACGGACAAGGAAGAATTCGAGGAATACTGTAAGAAGGGGGAAGAAGAAGAGTACATCTGCTACTGCATCGGCCACCGCTGCAACACCATTGAAAAAGTTACTGAGTTGTGGAATGAGAAGAAGATAAACTGAGATTAGTTTCGTCGGGAAGGTATTGATGGGAATGGGTCTTGCTTTTGTGCGGTGTTGTTTGCATAGGGTACAAGTCATCTGGATCACTCGCTTCGACTTTACAACACAGATGGGCCCACAAGAACAACACTAGTGCGCAATACGTCGAGTATTGCTACGTATGTTCACCTCGCAATCTAAAGTCTTTAACGTCCCCACTCTCCCCTGCATTTTACGACGATGACGTTGTGGTCATTTCGACTTCCCCGTGCGAGGCGGTCGCAGGATTGTCTTCACTGGGTCTCGCTCGCCCACAGACACAGGAAAATAGGCTAGCCAACTTGTTTCTGAACATGGCCGTCCTTAGAATGATGATGACGGGCGAAAGCACCGGGTCCAACAGGCTGAGGGCGCGCCCATAGAGAAAGACCACTGTCCATCCATTGCCGCAGAGCAGCGAGGCTTTGTCCAGCCATATGGCGATCTCAGCCACTGTCACCACTGAGACGCTGATCAGTAACACCTGGTAGAGTTGCAAAGTAGCAAGTGTAGCTAAGGCTAGGTAAATGCAACGCAATGCACTCTGCAAATTCACTACAAAGACATTACTGGTAGCCGAGCTTTCCTTCCATTGTGGTGGAAAACAAGATGACAACAGAAGAGGGTGGTGTTACAGGAAGCCCTGGAACACACACCTGCTCTTAGGTAGGCCTCTGCAACTCTAGGACCAAGTATGAGATGGCACTGGTTGTGAAGAGAATGGCCAATTGTTTCTGGAAGTTGTCGCCGCAACGCCCCTCAGTAGAGGCGAACAACTGCCGGCGCCCTTTGACGATGTTGCGGAAGGTGTTGACAAGGAGGCAGAAGCGAACCGTGCCGACCAGGAACAGCAGCGCGTTGAGCAGCATCGGAGCGATCAGCGCGGACTTCAGAGCCAGCTCAATAGAAGATGCCAGGCTAATCGACTTCGCGACGTCATCAACGTTGAGGAGTTTCCCGGTGTAAATGCCTTCCAGTAGTTTCTCGTCGATAAATTGTTCTTGCCAGGAGTAGACAGTGGCGGCGGCTGCGTAAGGGAAGCCGTTGACTAGCGCCAGGCCGAGCCACCCACAGAGCAGGGTTGTGACGACTCGGCAAAGAGACCTCTTCCCTTCGAGCGGCTTCGCCAGCTGGCTGCAAATGAAGCCTTGCATATTCAAGAAAGTGATAAGGGAAGCGTGCTGGCCAACAGCGATGAAGAATTCGCGAATATGAAGACTGAGTTGGCTCAGCATGTCCATTTCGCCAATGAAGTCCGCTTTGCTAAGATCGCGAAAATAGTCCGCCCTTTGAAAGCATGGGGAATTGTATAGCATATCAAAATCGAAGCGTGGCGTCGGCTTATACAAAGCAGGGCCATAGAACGTGGTGAGGTCGTTTGGCCAGCCTTCGGCTCGCTGCACAGTGTAGCCATAGACGAGAGCAGTAGAGACGAGCGTGCAGACATTCGCCAACAGCATACTAATGAAGAACGCAAAGCAGGTCTTCCACGAGTGGGCTTGGAGCTTGTCGCAACAACAGCTGGACAGCAGCAGTGCAAGTAATAGAAGATTGGTCGCAACGCCTGCCGCGAGTCCCAAATAAATGAGCACTCGAGAAATATTGAAGTGTCCAGACAACCAACGTGCGAGTTCTTCTGCGTGTGCTAAAAAGTCAAGCTCGTACGCTAGCTGGGATGGGTCATAACCAGTTTCTTCGTGCAAGAGGGTCATTTCGATGCGGCAATTGTGAGTTTGCATCATTCGGCCCTTCTTCCAGGTCAGTTCCTTGGCCAGTTCCAGTACTTGGAGAAAGCCATAGAAAGAGCTGCGGAGATCATCGTCGGCAACTGAGCAACAGTCTTCACTGAAGCAATTCGGCCAGCAGAACTCCCAGCTTGGAACATGGGCAAAGTCATACTGTTGCCCGCCGGTGTCTACGCCTCCTATTTGGTAGAGAACATTCCTGCACAGAGGGGGACTGCGCTCTTCGAACATGGAGACAGGTCCAATGCCTTTTCCAGTGTTGATGCTAACGCCAACCCTCTTTCTGCGCCTCTCATCCTCCAGTAGAAACTCCCTGGTGGGCTTGTCGACCCAGCCAATCACACTCTGGGACGTCGCCAAGAGCTGGCCTCTTGCCACATCCAGTGCGCCCAGGACATCGGCTCGCGAGCAGGAATAGTTTGCTGACGACGGCGACCCATTGGCGCAGCCCAGCAGCCCACAATATTCCAGGCGGCATGGCACGATGGGCATGACGGAGTCCAGCACCGACTGACACTCAGACTCGGAGCTGTTCGCTTGAGTTTGTCGAAGCACTGTGATGACCTGCAATGGTAGGATCGTCTCGAACAAAGCCCACCATATCCACGTGGGAGCCTGCTGGAGTTCCGTGACGTTTGCCCGCCACTTGCAGACCAAGGTATTTCTTGCAGTCCAATCGACACCACTCGATTCTTCGCCGGACTCTGGCAGTTGGTCGTTGAAACGTCAATGCTCGTATTCGACGAGCAGAGTTCAGCTAGTCTCTCAGCATAGGAAAGCACCGAAGCACGTCTGCCAAGATCGTCAATGTCCAACAACGCCCAAGTCAAGTTGTCATAATCGAGCTCGTCTAGTTCGGTCTGCGTCATTGGATCGGCCATAGCTACCACTGCAGCACAGGCCGCCACTTTGAGATAGGAGATCATGTCAATCGCAGTTGGGTGTAAGGCGGACGCACCTTGAAAATCGTAGCTGCAGGATAGGGCAACCCCCCAGTCCCTGCTTTACCAGTCGGCAGCTTTGCGCTTTTGCCAGCTATGAGAGAAGGGAGACTTGACAAGACGACGAGCGAAACGATGCCGCTCCCCGAGAATGCGGCAGGGGAATACACCCAGCGCGGGCGTTTCCCCAGACACGCGCCGTTGCGAACAAGGACTTGTGATACGATCTTGTGGAGAGGTTTAGCCTGGGACGGTGGGATGAGTTCTTTGCGCAGGCGTCTGCGTACGCACGCCGAGATGTCGGTGGGTCCGCTCGGCTGCCTGAGTGCATGAGTATGAGGTACAGTATCACGCCAGTTTTCAACCACAAACGGTACACATCAGAGGAAAACTCTGCACAGACAGTCAGCTCTGCACCAACATTAGCACTAGCGGTGCCTACTACACCGCCGTCCTAGGAAAGCAAAGAACGCGACCAATGACTTTTCTATACGGAACGACTACGGCAAAAGTGATTATTGGGTCAACCACTGACCCCAACAAGCACAGAAACGATAGAAGGAGCTCTGCGGTCGAATTGTGACTGCGAAACTCGAGCCACGGCGCCAGCAGGTAGACTATGCTGTAGAAATTGGCTGGCAGCTGACACAGCAGGGGGGCCAGCGTCTGCAGAAGCGCCAGGCTCATCACCATGCGAATTCGCTGCCTTTGCCTATGGAAGAAACGCGCATGGAAAGATTCACTCTACAGTACCAAACGTACTGTAGACTACCTGTGCATTGATTCAGTCAAGCTCGCCGCGTGCTTGTTGAGCTTGCCTATTATGGCCGCCTGTAAGATAGCCATGCCAAGCTGGACCACCAATGGTGGGAACAAGTAAACGGCGCCAATTATGTGGACGACAAGTTTATTGCCGGATTTCCACTCGTAAAACGACACCCTTCCGTCGCAGTGGACCAGAAGTTCCAAGTCTGCGAAGAGGGCTTCAAGAACGCCGGTAGCCACAAACCCCAGCAGAGTGGACGCGAGGCAGTATACGGTAGCTTTTCGTTTGGAGAACCACACGTCGTATTTCCCAGGTGAGAGAACGGCCACAGCCCTGCCAGCGGTCAGTGGCAGCAGTGGCAGGGTTTGCAGGGGAACGGTTGTTGAGAGCAGCAGTCCAGTAAGCTTGGCGGCGTATGGCACAGCAGTCCACAAAGCCAGTGGCTGCAGCACCCCCGCTGCCAAGCAGACAATCTAGACAAGACTAGTGATGGCAATTTTCACAATTTGAAGACTGGGTAAGTACAGGTAAGTACACCCAGTTTCCGATAAAACTGGGTAAGTAAAAGTAAATTTACCCAGTCTTTTTAAAACTTGGTTACCCAGTTTGTTTTAGCGAATTCTGGGTCAGTAAAACTGGGTACGGCGAATTTTGTCAGTTTCAAAACTGGGTAAGTAAAACTTGGTATACCCAGTTAAAATTAACTGGGTAAAACTGGGTGAATACTTACCCAGTTTTAAAGTTGCCATCACTAGGCAAGACTAAGCGCGCCACAAGTAGGGTGACCATAGAAATTCATTTCAGTTTAAGCTAAAACTACCGATGCTGGCACATTCCTGGCAGTATTTACTTTAGTTGCAGTTAACTGATTTTAACGGCTAAATGCTAACTGGTTTCGGCTTCTATTGGCCACCCTGCAACGTATGTAGACGAGCTATAATGCAGCCAAAACAAAAGGCGTACCAGGTCCGCAGCTGCCACATTGGCGACCATGAAGCGATAGTGGCAGCCGCTGCCGCGCGACTGAATGTCTGTAGCCCAATGAACGCTCTGGAAGCTTATTAGGATGACAGCGGAGTTGAGCACAATTCCAGTCCAATGGGTAACTGCGGTCAGCGCAGTAACAACTTGGAATTCCAGGCTTCCGGATGGCAGAGTGCAAGAGGATAGATTGCCACTCATCTTTTCATTTGCTCGTATGTGTGTATCTATCTATTCTATACTTTATCTGGCGCCAACTGGAGCTAGGGTGCCAAGCCATGACATTTGTCGATCTGACGTACGAAACAATTCGACACCACTTTAGGCAAAATTTGTAATCGGAAGCCCCAATCAAATATGTCCTTTCCGCCTCAATGTTTGGCGAGATCGTCTGCTTCAAACGTAGGTACATAGAGTTTGGGTTGCCAAGTCAAACGAACCCCCAAAGATTGAGTAGGTGTATTCTGAGTGCTGCGATCTGATGAAGGAAGCTAACCAAGCAAGGTGCAGAACTGTCACGGACGACACAGCCAGGTACATTCCAATCAAGTCAACTAATGTCTTGCTGAAAAAGCACTATCCAAGAATCTACTGATAGCCATAGTCATACTAGTCCATTCCATACTCGTTCATACATTGATAGCCACAATCATACTCGGCTAGCACCATTGCTTGGAGGTGTTTGTCACTTTGTATGGAGAGCATTCGCAAGCATATCTTTATTGTTAGTTTTACCCTGGAGCACCTGTTGCACTGAATAGCATATCACTGTGCAGTTGGTCAATATCGCAGCATAATATTCAATATTCTCGCCTTTCTGATATATTGCGCGCTCGCGCAGAGTGCACAATCTGTGCACTCCATTCTGAGGAGTTGTTTAGTGGTTTTGGTCGGATTTTTAGCACTCCGACCCCAAAAGGGGCGGAGTGCTATAGTGGAGCTGCTCCCGATCAAAATTTTTGCCACTCACTTTCGTGCCTCATTTCTCATCCGATTTGGACGGGGTTTTTTTTAATCGATAGCTCTCGAGGGATAGTAGGGGTGCTCGGGCCTTCGTTTTTTTCGCGTGGTGGAAAAATTTTGAGAAAAATTCAAAAATTTGAAAATTTACTTACTGGAGAGGTGTTCCGTCAATAGCAACTCCTCGAGTAATCGGCCGATTTAGATGCCGTTTGGATATGTTGTAGCCCTCGACGAGACGAAGGGTGGAAAAAAAACCCCGAGTCAATCGGCCGACGCGTTCTCGGGTTACGGTAGCCGAAAGTGATTTTTTGACAAAAATTTGCCTTTAAAAAATCCTAGTAAATCAGGCAGTTGTTGGATCGGGCCAGATATCTCAAATCGGCAAGATTATCATGTTCTCTTTCGTTTAAGACCAAAATCTCTGAAATCCGCCGCGGAAATCTTGAGTTCTGATTTGGCAACGGGTCTCCGTCGGGGGTCGAAAATTCCAATTTTTGACTTTCGGCCGTTTTAGCGCCCGATTGCGATGACTTATGGCCAAATGGACCGCACCACGCGATTCCCCGTTGAAAACTGGTCCAGGATCAATTTTCAAAAATATTTTTTCGGCTACCGTACCCTGGCCGCGTCCAAAATTCGAATTTCCACCCGGGTGGTCAAAATCAATGTTGGAGTCGATCCCGGTGCTTTCGAGGTCGCTGATGCCGAATCTGGCGTTATTTTGGCGTTTCGGATCAAGATTGGCGAGTTTTTGTCGAAAATCGACCTACCGTAGCCCTACGTCGACGAAACTGAAAGTGTGGTAATTGTACGGTTGAAGTGTCGATTCTAGGGTATTTCGCGGCGAGGAACGCGAATTCGCTATTGGTTTCTCCATATTGTGTCGATTTTGCCTTCAAACAGCCACTTTCCTAATGCCGAAATTCAAATTTGAATGCAACTTCTACCGTACTCTCCTCAAACTGTGTTGTAGCTTAAATTTGCGCGCCCATTCAAACTTCTGAATTGAAGAAAATGCAGTGCGGAAAGACGGCGTGGTAAAGTGAGCATTTGCGCATGAATTGTCAATTCTTCCCGTCCAAAATGGTAAGGCGAGTCGGCGATTGGCGCAGCCCCGAATCTTAGCCGCCGGTTACTGGTTGAATCGAAGCGAAATGGCGAATTTTGGGCTCAATTCGGCCTGGTCTACAGGATTTCGGTGGAGTTCTGCTGCGCGCCGGTCCTTGTAGGTGGAGGGAATATGCGTACTCTGAAACTGGCGCGCCGGCGGAATTTGTGGAGAATCTTTGGGCGGAAATCGGCCTTATTTCTCATGATAAGTGAGTGGCGGTCTGCTTTCTCCCGTTCTGGTCGGAGTGCTTCACTGCAGGTTCTCCTGCACGTTTCCCTTGTATTTACAAGTCGTATCGAGAAAGTTTTTGCTGAAATGGAAAGGGCATAAGACGCGATGAATTTGTGACATAGTTTCGGATTTTGGAATTCACGAAATTAGGGCTATTTTCAAGGTTTTTGTCAAAATTCCCAAATTTCGACAATTTCAAACAGCTTAAATTTCAAAACTTCTTTGCACCGATGCATCGAGCATAGTCTGCCAAGTATTTAGCAAATAGTTTCAGCGAATATAATTAACAAAATTTAGGATATTTTTAAAGATTTTGTTATAATCCCCAAATTTCGACAATTTCAAACAGCTTAAATTTCAAAATTTCTTCTTACGGATGTGTCGAGCATAGTCTGCCAAGTATTTATCAAATAGTTTCAGATTTTATAATTAACAAAATTAGGGATATTTTTAAGGGTATTGTCAAAATTCACAAATTTCGACAATTTCAAACGACTTAAATTTCATAATTTCTTTGCATGGTTGTGTCGGGCATAGGCTGCCATGTATTTCGCAAATAGTTTCAAATTTTATAATTAACGAAATTAGGGATATTTTCAAGGGTATTGTCAAAAGTCCCAAATTTCGACAATTTCAAACCGCTTGAATTTCAAATTTTCTTTGCACGAATGTATGGAGCATAGTCTGACAAGCATTTAACAAATAGTTTCAAATTTTGTAATTAACGAAATTAGGCATATTTTCCAGGGTTTTGTCAAAATTCCCAAGTGTCGACAATTTCAAATAGCGTGAATATCAAAGTGTCTTTGCATGGTTGTGTCGGTCATTGTCTGCCAAGTATCTAGCAAATAGTTTCAGATTTTATAATTAACAAAATTAATGACATTTTCAAGGGTATTGTCAAAATTCCCAAATGTCAACAATTTCAAACAGCTTAGATTTCAAAAGCTCTTTGCACGGATGTATCGAGCATAGTCTGCCAAGTATTTAGCAAATAGTTTCAAATTTTATAATTAAAGAAGTTACCTAGGGATATTTTCAAGGGTATTGCTAAAATTTCCAAATTTTGACAATTTCAGGCCCTAAGCCCCAAAGAATAGGGCGTCGTCCCATTTATGCCCTTGACAATAGGGCGTCGTCCCATTTATACCCTTTTCAATAGGGCGTCGTCTCATTTAGACGCATTTATTGCACTGTGTGCCTGCGGCGAATTTCTCTGATCCATTTATGGATCAGTCACCACAATTATAAGCGCAAAGTGTGCCTGCGGCGAATCATCTGATCCATGTGGATCAGGTACCACGAACAAATCCAAGACCAATTGCGGCTATACCCCACCAGATTGTCGACTAAATGTCTAGCGGCACTTCACTATCCAGTGCACATTATCATTATTATTATGAGTTTAAGCTGGCCGGAAGCGGCCAGAGAGGCTGCACTGGTCGCCGACTGTCTATGGCTGCTCGCAGTGTAGACTAGGGTCTATGGCCCGTCGATAACGCATTGCAGCTTCAGAGAGCGATGCCGCGCAGCTGACGCTGTGCAGCTTCAGAGAGCGATGTCGCGCAGCTGACGCGCTGTAGCTTCAGAGACCAATGCCGCTCAGCTGACGCGCTGCAGCTTCAGAGACCTATGTCGCGCAGCTGACGCGCTGCAACTTCAGAGACCGATGTCGCGCAGCTGACGTGCTGCAGCCTCAGAGACCGTCCCTGTCGCTCTGCGCCGACTGCTTGCCCGTTGTTGCGCAACTCACGCATTCGAGCGGAAACTCAAAGACCGTTGTCGCGCAACTCCAGTGTTCGAGTGGATAGTCGCAGCTGTTGTCGCGCAATTCACGCGTTCCAGCGGATACTCGGAGCGCGTTGTAGCGCAACTCACGCGCTGGAGAACATGGCATCTACAGGGTGTCCCACGGTTGATGCCTACTGTTTGTCGGTGGATAACTTCTGCTGTATGTAGTTAACCGATCGAGGTGATTTTTGGCCATTTTAGAGAAGACACTTTAGCTTAAATGTGTGCGAAATTAAATGAGGATCGGTGGAACCGTTCGTGAGATACGGCTGCGTAAATCGTCAACTTAGGTTCACTCAAAGTTGCACTATTGGCCTTCCTCGGCCCTTGTTGTGCAAATTGATCGGCATTATTCCATCGCTACTCTTCGCCAGTATAACCGATTCCAGTGATCTTTTCAGATAACAGTGTACACATGAGGACCCGATAGTGGCAAATTTTGAACTCAATCAGATCTGCAGAATTCGGTAGGGAGCGTTTTAAGTGCGTTTTCTCACGATCCCCATATGCGCGGCCGTACCTCGCGAACGGCTCCGCCGATGTTCATAAAATTTCGCACACATTTAAGTTAAAGTAGCTTCTCCAAAATGGCCAAAAATCACCCCGATCGGTTAACTACAGCAAACGTTATTCACCGACAAACAGTAGGCATCAACCGTGGGACACCCTGTATATGTATTGTCATTGCACATCCAAGTGTTCTCGAAATGTTGTCTCACTTGGTGCTGAATATCTGCCTCAAACTTCTCGGATTCAGCACTATACGCAAGCAACACTGACCGTCGCCGCGGACTGCGTATGGCGGTTCTGAATGTAGACTGTCCACTGTCCGCAGGCTGGGGGCTGCACCGAAAGGGACGCGATGTAGTACTCTGCGCTGCGCCAAACGTCGCTGTGCGAGCGTCTCGGATTCAACACTGAGCGCAGACTGTACTGACCGCTGAGTGTCTATCGCGCCCCTATTGTACAGGCGCACCTGATGTACGCTACACAGCGGGCGATCCCCCGCTGGGGTGGACGGCGTCGGTGGATGCAATGCTCCAGTAAGACGATCCTATAACTTGGTTCGATTGCGCGTGCATACGCGCCTATCTCGACCCATCTTATTTGGACGGTGTACTGTAGCCGCGGCAAAAATCAATGGCGACCGATGTTTTCGGAATTTGGACCGAATTTCGGCGGCGGCCGAAGACCAAACTTCGGCCAGATGGTGGAGCGTCGAACGGCGGTTCCGTTGATGCACGGCTCGTCGCGATCCGCCGCCTCAGTCGGCAGTTAGCGCCAAAAATGTGCCGCGCAGACGATCTTTTCGGAATTTCGATCGAATTCAGGCGGCGGCCGAAGACCAAACTTCGGCCAGATGGTGCAGCGCCGAACGGCGGTTCCGTTGATGCACGGCTCGTCGCGATCCGCCGCCGCAGTCGGCAGTTAGCGCCAAAAAATGTGCCGCGCAGGCGATGTTTTCGGAATTTCGACCGAATTTAGGCCGCGGCCAAAGACGAAATATAGGAGAAGTTCTTCCCCGTCCGAAGACGGTTCCGAAAATGTATAGATGTCCGGGATCCTTGGCCGCGGTCGAGAGATATCGTGTTCAAAGACACACACACACACACACACACACAGACAGACTGACAGACATTCCGAGATTAGTAGAGTGTTTGGAATTTCGACCGAATTTAGGCCGCGGCCAAAGACGAAATATAGGAGAAGTTCTTCCCCGTCCGAAGACGGTTCCGAAAATGTATAGATGTCCGGGATCCTTGGCCGCGGTCGAGAGATATCGTGTTCAAAGACACACACACACACACACACACAGACAGACTGACAGACATTCCGAGATTAGTAGAGTGTTTGGAATTTCGACCGAATTTAGGCCGCGGCCAAAGACGAAATATAGGAGAAGTTCTTCCCCGTCCGAAGTCGGTTCCGAAAATGTATAGATGTCCGGGATCCTTGGCCGCGGTCGAGAGATATCGTGTTCAAAGACACACACACACACACACACACACAGACAGACTGACAGACATTCCGAGATTAGTAGAGTGACAGACTGACAGACATTCCGAGATTAGTAGAGAGGACTAGAGTCTATCGCGTCGATTGCCGATCTACGACGCAAGACGAGCAAGTTAGGGCCGTTTTCTGCTTTTGCACTTTCGAGTTACTGTAACTCGCGAAATTCAAACTTTTGAGTTTCGACCAATGGGAGAACAAATGATCAATGAGTCGAGGGCTATTCAATAAGCTCGAGATCGCTCCTCTCTACGACGCAAGTTGAGCGAGTTAGAGCCAGCTTCAGCGTCAAAATCCCGAGAATGGCGTTTTCCGTGGTGCGTGTTTGCGCAATTGAGCAAGCTTTTGTAGCCGCATGAAAGAACACGTCGAGAGCTTTCACCTGGTGTGTCGATTGCCACTCTACGACGTAGAGACGAGCGGAGTTAGAGCCATTTTTGCGCCTACCGCACCTTCGAGTTACTGCAACTCGCGAAATTCAAACTTTTGAGTTTCGACCAATGGGAGAACAAATTATCAGTGAGTCAGGTGCTATCCAAAAAGCTCGAGTAGAGCTCTCTAGGATGCAAGTTGAGCGCG
>JASAMZ010008954.1:0-23166 GCA_030248115.1 Linhomoeus sp. GSCO2_2 | reverse complement strand
AACAAAAAATTACGAGGGAAAAAATTTGTGACATTTAGATCGCGAGATGAGTTTTTGGCGTCCCAATGTTTGCAGACCCGTTGCTCGAGAACGGTAGGAGGCATGCAGTTGGCTTATGCACCGTTGGATTCGCCGTTCGATTCTCTACCTTGGTGCTGTACTTTTGGTCGTTCGTAGGATTTTGCTGGAAAACGCCTTGCGCTCCTGTGATTTGGGCCTACAGAAGTTACCGGCAACTTTGACATTACGCTGCAGTCAAACGTGACGTTGTTCGAAGATGGTGTAGTAGAATAAAGTATTTGTCTTTGTGCCCTCTGTCTCTCTACCAAATTTCAGCTCAATCGGTTGCAAACTGTTTTCTACAAATTGATGTACAATATAGTAGTAACAGTGCACGGGATGCAGAGTGGATAAAGTAGGTGTTAACTCGGCTATTCTCCCGCTCGAAGACCATTGTTGACACAAGAGCCGACGACTCTCGTACGCAGCTGTCTTGCCTTCTCTCATTGCAGGGGGCCGGCATAGCCGCTCGCTCCTCCCCAACGAAGGGCGGCGCTGATTGGCTGACGGAGCGAGCGACCGTTTCTCCGCTCTGCCTGCCTAGGAGCGAGAGAGGCTGTCACGGAGATGAAAACCGGCGATTTGAAAATCCAGCAATACGTAACTGAACGAAGAACAGGACATATAACTTATTGCTCAAGACCTACGTTGGTCTGATCTCAGAAGTTCACAGTTCACAGTTCCTCTGTAGGGTTAGTCTTCATGCATTTTGTGGTCCCGTACGAGGCAACTAATACCAGCGAATATTGACCATTTTTAATATTACTAGAAGTCTGTTGGTGTAGTATTTTGATGCATTGATGCGCTAAATCAGAAGCGCTATTGTTTCAAAATTTTCCATCTTACTTATGTACCCAGTTTACCCAGTTTATTCGGCCGTACTTACCCAGTTTCACCGAAAACGGTAAATTTACCTGTACTTACCCAAATTTTCCTAAATGGGTACACCACCCTGTACTTACCCAGTTTCCAAATTTTGGAAATTGCCATCACTAGTTGGCAGGACTGTTGCGCTCGTTCGGCTTCAGTGCAGCTTTGTTTCTCTTCAGAGGCGTGAATCCAGCCGTCCACAGTTCGATTGGAACAGGCTATCTTATCACTTTATGCAGACGCTACGCTTTCTTCAGTCCCAACGCTTCCAGAAGCTTGTCGAGCGCTCTTGGCTATGCCGAGAACAAGATAGGGATTCATCCAGCTAAAGGTATCACCGAGCAATACGTAACTGAACGAAGAACAAGCCTAAAAAATTTAACGTATTGCTACCTGGATGGAACATATTATGGTCTGGCGCTGCCGCGCCAGCCATGATTTACTCGATTTCCAACTAAGAACGGGACATTTTGGCTCCTTCCGCTCGCCGTCGCCTTATTCGGAGGGTTATGGTAGCCCGCTCGTAACCCCCGAATAAGACGACGGCGAGTCGAGGGGGCAACGAGTAGCGTCTAGCTCGTCACTGCATAAACCCGGGAGCATACGACAAGCCTATTATTCCCGAGCCCTCTATGAACATTTCTTCGCGAAACAGACCCAGTATTCCCACGTTATAATCTTCCGTCGTCTGCGTCTGGAACTGCAAAAGAAGCCCCGAATCCAATCCAAGTACTGTAGTCTAGGCGCCAAGGAAATGGCACTTTCGACCCTTCCAACAGAGTTGCTCAACAAGATCTTGAGCAACACAGACATCGCAAGTGGGGTGCGCTGCGAGCGCGTCTGCAGGCGCCTCAGGCGGGCAAAGTTCCCTGCTCGAAAGTGCAGGTCATTTTCAACACGTTCTGTAGCGAGAGGGAGGAGGGTGGGGAGGGGCTAGAGGTCCTAATCGAGGTGAGAGGAACCAAGTGCTCCTTTTCGGAGTACAAATTCCGGAACGAGACCCGCTGGCTCGCTGTGGTGGAGGGCGTCATGAACAGGCTCCGCCAGTCCACGAGCCACCTGACCATCGGCAACTCGGCTCCGTCGCGCTTCGACAGCTGTGTGCTGTCGGTTCTCGAGGCGGTTGTGAAGAGGAAGGAGCACTACAACAAGCTCCGATGCCTAGAGGTGTACGTCGGCACGGAGGGACTGCTCCAGGTGGCTCCCTTTTCTTTTCCTCCATCTAATGTTGTCAACCTCAGAAATTTCAAAAGGCAGGCAACCCATCCTAAACGTGATTGCGTAATGCGTTTTCAGTCCATAGCGGTCGACGCCCTGACGTCGATTCCCAACCTCCGCTCAGTCCGGCTCGACTGCTGGGAGGTCTCGCCCAACGCCCGACTCTTCCTGACCAGCGCATGTGCTGCACGCTATCGGAGCTGGCAGTGGAGTCGCTCACCGTCGACAAGGATCAATTCGCCACGCTGGAACGAGTGGTGGGCAGCATGCTGGAGCGCTTCCGGATCGGCACGCTGCGCATCGAAGGCTTTTGTCCGTCTACAGAGCAAGGCTTCCCCGTTCTAAGGAGTTTGCGCCACCTCCAGGTGTGTTTAAACCTTTAGGTGTAGAATATCAATCATAGGCGTCAAGCGGGAACTACTACTACTACTCACGCTAAGCAATAGTTCTTGAAATATGTGACAAATATGTACCTGTCGCTGTGTTAAAGCCAACTATTCAAAGCAGGAGTTAGTTAATACCAAGTCAGGATTAAGAGAGGCACAGAACCACGATTCACAACCACCATATGTGAAGGTACTCATTTTAAGATTGGGCAGTCCAAAATGGGCCACGCGCACACCTACGGTATGTGCGCAAAGTTGGCGCCCAATGTGGTGGTGCTGCTGGTCCGCGAGTCCATCAGCGCAGAGGAGTGCCCCATGCACCACCGCCAGTGCTTGGCCAATCTACTGGCGGAGTGCCAGAGTCTTCGGTCCTGCTCATGCCCCGCAAGCGTCACGTCAACATCGACGGTGTGCTGGTGCCCGAGGAGCGGCTGCCTCTCGTGGTCAACGCCCACCACGACGAAGCCTTCGAGCTGTTTTCGGGTGCGATGAGGGCCTAAGCGTCCCCTAGCAGTTCGCGCTATCATAGAGAGGGGGGGGGGGGGGGGGGGTGTGGGGTAGTGAATTAAGAGAAGTACTGAAATAGGGAATCTGAAGAAGCGTCAGCAACCATCTTTAGCGTCGCACCTGGCGAAGCATGGTTGCTGATGCTAATGAAGTCTCATGAACGGTCATCACTGCCACGCGGGGCATGGCCGGTCATGTGCCAGTTCTACAACTTCTCTTGTCACCCCCTCTCTCTTCCTCTCTCTCTCTCGCTTGTGTCAGTATGCGACTACAAACGGTAGCTATTCGCCTTCGCGCCGTCACACGGTTGGACTTGTTTGCACTTCCAATATTTTGTGGAGTCCAATAATTCTCCCACATGGATTTTGGCAATTTACTCATCTGGTGATCTGTGGAGACATCGTCACTCTCTCGCCCGTACCCAGTCTCGATGGACATGGGAGAATCGGCTAAGACTTCTTCGAGGATAGCGCCAGACTGAGCCATCTCTCCCGTTTGGACGTTAGTTGTTGAGCTATGAATAAGGTAAGCTGTACGTACAGCGTGAGTTGACATTTTGTAAAGGTAAGAGGAAACTTTGTAAAATGTGTTAACACGCTTACCTCATGTTGTGTAACTCGGACGATGCGTCACCATGTGTACTGGTATTCGCACCTATTCGAGCAATTTGTCCGCCGTCGACATCGGACCATTCAATATCCCTAATATATCCTGTCTTAGCTTGCTATCTTTCTCGATTAGGTCTAGATGAGTGGACTTTTTCACTGTTTCCAGGATGCTCTCTGGGACAATCACTAAAGATTCGAAGCTTTTCGATTTCTCCATTTACCTAATCTGAGACTGAAGGTAGATAATGACGCAAAGCCGAGCAAAATTGGGAGAACCAATGAGTCCCTTCAGTTTTTGAAGTTTTATTTTGAACTTTGCCTTGTTCGGTTGCTCCTCTCGCCCAAAGAGTTTATTAAGGAAGTCTACCAATCTGTGCGAACCTTTTACTCCCTCGGGAATCGGTAAGTTCTTGTTCCAAATGTTGTAAGCTATCTCGAGTAATGCCTTTTGGAACTTTTGGTTGCTTTGCGCGCACAAATATTTCCTACGCTCCACAGGAGAAATTGCTAAAAACTTCTTCAAAAGTGCCTCGTGTTTGATGAGATACTCTCTCGCTGTCTGCGACATTCAAATCCAGACTCAATCGAACAACTAAATAAAGTAAAATATTGCAACCAATTTCACAAATTCCAAATTCTCAAACACAAACCACAAAAATGACAGAGATGAGGTATGACTCACGTTTCTATGCAGGGGGGGGGGGCAAATAATTAAATAATTACATAATTAAATATTTGCAGAATTCCATAATTCCATAATCACATAATTACATAATTACATAATTAAATAATTGCATAATTACATAATTACATAATTAAATGAATTCTGGGACTGGGGAACCGTGAGAATTTTGGCCAGATTTTTGTTGGAAATTTGACAAATTTGGTGAATTTTTGTGAAAAATTGTTAAATTTGACAAATTTTGTTGGAAATTTGCCAAATTTCTACGTGGGAGGCTCTGCGTATGTTGTTCAAATTGGCTTCGTACGTTCGAGAACCAGTTAACACGTGACACGTCCGTGCGGGAGCCCCTGCATATGTGGGATTTTTAACAAATTTGCGATTTTTGGTGAGTTTGTGGCGCATTTTTGTGGTCTCGAAAGAGTTAACCGTGGGTTATCCACGACGTCGTAAATCTGCGCGTACAAACGTATATAATTACGTATGTACAAGCGTACGTAGATACGTACGTACATATGTACATATGCGCGTACGTACGAGCGTACATATGTGAGATGTGCATGCATATGTAAATAAATAAATAAATAATAAATAATAAATAAATAAATGAAATAATTAAATAGACTATTAAGCTAACTCATTCCTTAACTATTTCCAAAATCCCCGAAATTTGCCCGAATTTGGATTTTGCGTGCTTAAGCGAAAAATGACCCCGAAATTTGCCCGTAGTACTACGTACTTTAACGTGTGCGTAGTGCTTAAGGGAGGCCAAAAGTCAATGGCACGGGCGATTTCCCATACTTTGCAAAAAACCCCCGAAATTTGCCCGTAGTACTACGTACTTTAACGTGTGCGTAGTGCTTAAGGGGAGCCAAAAGTCAATGGCACCAGCGATCCAAGCAGATTTGCCGGGGGGTTTTCTACAGCACGCAAATTGGCAATTTGAAGTCCAAAAGTGAATGACACTGGCGAACAGCTGCATTAACTACTGCAAAAGCGGCGGAACGACCGAGTTACCGTGCTTCAAAGTCGGCCGATCGTGATTCGTGAGATTTCCGGCCTGAACTTTGACACCCTGTAATTTCCGCAGTGCAAGACCAATTTAGCTGGGCATCTAACATACAAAATGCCAAAGCCTTTCTGACCATGTGTTAAAGTTTCACTTACATTAGTTTAGTTTAGCAAAATCTGGCCGAACGAAAAGTGGTCATCTAAAAAAACCCTGTAGAATGTGTACCGTATGCTGTGTCTCTGCAGAAGTCGACCTACGTCACTGAAGTGTTGCTGACCTGCGTCACTGAACTGAACTCTGAACAAAGCGGAGTAGGTTTGTGGCCGTCTAAGCAAAGGCATGCCAACACCACTTATGTTCCAACGCTAATGTGCGTGGCACCTAGTGGTTACGATGCAACTGGAAAGCGATGAATACGGCAGCCTATGTTTACCGACGGTCGAGGCCAAATATCAGTCAACAAGTAAAGGCAGCTATACTCGGCACCGCTACATTTGTGCGACAGGTCGCCGTCCAGGAGACGTCACGTAGCTGCAATTCCTGCCCAATGCGACGCTACAGCAGTAAAACAACAGGAGGGAATACAAAGTGTGCATTTGATCGAATTTTCGCGTTGTCGCGCAAGTTCTTCTTCTTCGACCCTTATCTCCGCTTGCACAAGTTCGGCCAAGCAAACAGCGCGAATTCACGAATGCGAACTCTTCCGCTTAAGTGCCCCCTTCCTGTCCCATCTTCAAGCCCCTGAAGTTGGCGAAGGGAGGCGGCGCTTAGGCGAAAAACTCCGTTAGTACACACATACTAGAGGGAAATAGAATGCCAATTCAGAAAGCGCCTGAGCCGAAACTCTGGAAAGGGGAGTTCGGCCCCGTACGGGAGTGTAAATTGTGGACAAGGTCGACGTCAGCGTCATGTCGTCAAGTGTAAGATCGTAACAGGATGACGACGACGACACAAAACAACGATGGCTCTTTCTACATTTCCACTACTTGCAGGGCGTGCCCTACTACGGGGTATCTTGGGCGGGTTACCCGGGTCAGACCTCATGGATACCATTGTGGGAATTCAGCAAGGACGAAATTCCATACGAATACGAAATCGATCGCGTCCGACAGGATCTGAGACGAGAGGCAGAGCAAGAGGCAAAACGTCAGCAGAGAGACAGACATGGTAACAAGTCGAGTCAATTGTGATTTTCGCGAATTGTTTGCGAATGCGTGTTTTAGTCAATTACATAATGTTTGCTGACACATGAAAGAGCACGCCGAAAGCTTAAAATTGACGTGTCGATTGCCGCTCTACGACGTAACATAAGTGAGTTAGAGCCGTTTTGTGCTTTTACACCTTCGGGTTACTGTAACTCACGAAATTTAAACTTTAGGTTAATAACAGGCAAATTCAAAATTCGCGAAAAAACAGACGTCGTCGGCACGTGGCCCACGTCTCTGCTGAGATGCTCGACTTTTCCGACGAGTTACAGCGTCAGATAAAGCCGAGAAGTCCCTCGCCCACACAGCGAACGTCGGCTAGCGATGGCAGCGGTTGCCCGACTTGCGGACAGCCGTTCTCGACATTGTCAGCTCGGCAGAAACCAGTCGACCACGTTCGCGCGTGTACTTTCTCAGGACAGCACTCCACACTTGTACAATTTAGTGTAGCAATGAGGAAATTAGCCCGTTCTATCGCCGCTAAAGAAGTAGACTTTACCAGCAGCTCAGAGAATGAAATTTTCGCTACAATAATAAAATAATGTAAGAACCAGCGTAATTCCGATGTCAAGAAGTAAGACTTCGTTCCTTGTTTCGTGTTCGCGTTCTGTTTACGCTTTGCCACTCGTGTTTGTTTTTCTTGAATGAACAATCAATTTCCTGAGCTCCGCATAATTACGGGTTCCGTAGTGCATAATGGTATTACATTACGCGTCGATTCACACGCTCCGCGCACCACACCTGACGCCCTGTAGACCCCTCGCGAAGGGGGGAGGGAGGAGTGACCAGCAGCGCCACTTTGTCCTCCAGCGCCGCTTTTGACCTCTAGCCAAAAGCCAGCAGCCGACGTCTGGTCGCTCGGGGCGATCTACTTCGAGTTGTTGACCGAGGTGTACAGGTGGAAGAGGCAGTCCCAGATGGAGTCCAAGTTGGACTGATACCTGGATGAGGGAGTGGACAAGAAGTTCTTCGAGCGGGCGTTGCAGGTGGGAATTTGAAGTTTACAAGCACAATTAATTCAGACAAAACCTGAAAATGTTTCGTGTTAATTGGAAAATAACAAGTTTCAGTTCGACCCCAAGTTGCACTTCTGCAGCGCCGCTGAAGCCATGACCGCCACCCTCTTCGATGGGACCAACTGGCAGGCCTGGCGGCAGGGGACACACCCCATCAGCTACTCCACCAAGCTGTAGCCACACCACTGATCGCCTGAGAAGTCCCCCATCATTGGCACCGTCACTCATTAGCGTGTAGAGTTTGTGCGTCCGTCGCCGCTTCTGTTGGGTTGGTTACTCATTCTACGTAATGTTTAGCACTGTTCGCGCATTGAGCGCAATATGCAGGCCTAGCGATGCACCTACCAAGCCAGCGGGTATTTTAGAAATTTCGTGGAATTTAGCATTCCTCCAATGTTGAGACCACAAAAGGGTACACCTACCGTGAAATCGTGACCAGTTTGAGCTTGCGATTTCCAGAATGCGTGAACTGTGCGTCCCATTCTTTGCTACCTACTCCCTATAATTAAGTAATTAAGTTAGAATTAGTTGGAAACGTTTATACAATTAATGAAATAAATTGTTCGATTTGAATTTTAAAAGACATCAAATTAGTTTAAAATTTTAATGGAAAATACTTAATAAGGGACCGTCTGTCACTACCGTAACCCTGTAGGCTGTCAGCAACACACCAATGGGTGCAGAATCCACGCCAATAGGGGCTTTGGAGGGGGGCTGCTACCCGGCCTAGTAGACTAACACTACTATATGGGCAATCAGAGGGTGTCAATCCTTAAAGTAACATCTGGGGCGGTATTCATAAGCTTCGAGTTAGTAACAGCAGTTAGGGCCAGCATTTAGTGTTTACGCTCATCAGGCATTAAAAATTTTGTTAGTTGCGCAAACACGCAAAACGAAAAGCGACATTCTTGCGTTTTTAGCTTAGGAATCGCTCTAACTCGCTCAGCGTGCGTCGTAGAGAGACGATCTTGAGTTGCTGGATAGCTCTTGACTCACTGATCATTTGTTCTTCTATTGGTCGAAACTCAAAAGTTTGAATGTCGCGAACTACAGTAACTCAAAAATTCAAACAGCAAATGGGCTCTAACTCGCTCGTCTTACGTTGTAGAGCGGCATTCGTTCGACCGTTTGAAAGCTTACGTTGAGGAAGTTGTTGAACGGTCATTCCTAAAGAAATACTTTTGTTTTTTTAAACCCTTGTCTTACGAACAACTTTGTCTGCAAAAATAATTAATCCCGGGCGATCCCAATGTTGCCCTGCAACAACCGCTCAGAAATGCGTGTGTCTTGCTCAAAAAAATAATCCCGGGCGATCCCAATGTTGCCCTGCAAGAACCTCTCAGAAAGGAGCGTCTCAGAAGTAGTGCATGAATAGTGGACTCCGGGCGGGCGCGCGTCATATCGGAAAGGCTTCGAAATACTTTACAAAAGTATCCACTCTTTTACTCTTCCACTTTAAAACACTCACAAACCACTCTGTATTAATAAAACAACTCAACTTTTTTAAAACAGCTTGTTCGCTTCGTCGCTTAGGTCTCCAAAAGCCGGCGAAATCATCAAGGCCAGAAATATAGTGAACTTCATGACTCTCCGTAGACTTACATTCAGTTCGAAACTGCGTGAAAATAGCGCATAGTGCGGTTAGAGGCGGTTTCACTTCTAGGTTCTAGTGTATCGAGTTGCGAGTGGTTGCTTTGATCGCTTTGTTTAGCCGATTTATTCTATTGGTTTTCACTAAATTACGAAACAGCACACAGACCACATCAAAGGCTTTAAAGATTGCATTTAGAAGAGCTGAATATAGCAAGAGATCAAAGCGGAAAGTAACAGAGCCGGTGCGAATAGAATCGGTAATTGAAAACAGCAAGTGTTTAAGCCGAAATCATGCTTTTGTCATGTTTAGACAGTATGGTGATTGCTACGCAGTGCTAGCAGCCACAGGATCAACACAGGATCAACTGAAGGGTGTACAGCGTGACGAACACACCGACAACCCCACAGTGAACGTACGCTGCGAACGCACGTACTAGTCCGAAGGCTAGGGGCACTTAGCACACGCTGAGCTCTTGAAGGGTTGCGTTGCGCTCGTGGTATGTAGGACATAACGTAAGGGGTGTCCACTTTACCACCCCCCCCCCCCCCCCCCCATAGTGTCTCTGAACCGTGCACACGGAAATTTCTAAGGATTTTCAATCTTCCCTATGTCTGACCAATATGCGCTTGACTGAAGTCTGTGGACGGCCGATTCGATCTACACCGCGTCCGATATTCCCGCTGAGAAGGAGATTTGGCGTCTCTCGCTTCCGCGTTGCGCGCCAGGCGAGCGTTGCCAGCGCGTTCGCGGGAAGCGCAGTTCGGCCAAAGCGCCCCATCAAGCGACGCGCAAGGCGGCGTCCCGGCTTCTATTTAGGGCCTCAGCTTTACATAAGCCGCGTGCGGTCTCGCGCGCCGATTGTTATCAGTTCGTTGAAACGGCTGTTTGCGGCTGACCCTAGGTCGAACGCGTACAAAGGCGCCAGGGGCCCGGCCAAGGCAAAACAATAGTGAAACCGTTCGGCGAAAGAGCGTTGTGGTGGCGATCACGCCACTTTTCGCCGTCGAATAAAACCGAGTACGCTGAAACCTTCTCGCTTCTACCCAAGCTACTGTAGCGCTTGTGGAAGAAGATACGGTAGTGGCGAAAAAGGTAGTAGCATACGCAACCTTGAACAACGCACGCGCCTACTTGGTTAACGCTGTAAGCTTTCGTTTCATCAATGCATGCATAGACTCTCCCTTACATCGATGCGTCGCATGCTAAGGTGCACCCTTGAAACATTTTATGGCTTTATCTCGGCGAAAGAGCGGGTGGTTTCCCATATATGGTACAACGCACTGCAGACTACAGTTCGAGCAAACACGCGGGGACATGCTATCTATAGCGCTGCAAGCAATCTGCCATGCGGCGATGTCCGCAAATTTGCTTTCTGTATTGCAGATGTCGTTAAAGTTTCGTTTCTGTGGTTTATGGCTACCAACGACCGCAAAACATGGAAGGACTTTCGGTGAAAGTCTGCGCGCGATCGGTTGCACCCAGCGCGAACCGAACTTCGCCAGCACATTCCTTTTCTCGAAAAGAGCTCGACAATGTCGGCGCGGAGCTGTAAGCGGCCGGTTCGCCAAAATGCGATCGTATGCATACGTACGATACGCTTTGAAACGCACCCAGTACTCATCAAGCGTTCTTCAAGAGTCAGGATACCGTGTCGCTTCGAATATCACTGACCGACCGATATAATTGATTTCCTACAAAGCTCAGGAATGTTGTTGTGCTGTGTCGACGAGCTAATGCCTGCATGCGTGGTGCGAGAGCGCCGCTTATCACTCGTTGCTTAACGACATACAATGACTTCTTTTAAGGAAGGGGTTTGCATTAAGAGTGTACGGCATCTAGAATTTGCAGCACCGAACAAATTTTTCTCAGCTGAGTGTTCTGGAAAATGTTCGGATGGGACAGTTAGCGCTTGCCTACATACATATTTGCAGCTGAAACGAAACCCCGTCTTACTGTAGAGCCATGACAAGCGAGCGCGCTATGCATATCGCTATAGGCATCGCAGTATACAACGAAACGTCCTTTCCTTATCAGTCGAGAGCCCTACCCTGTGGCTTGTTTGCTAAAAGCTGCACACAACCCACTCTGCAAGAAGTATCGCAAAAGGCCTAGCGTATACGTCGCTACAAACGTGAAGGAGAGGAGAGAAAGGAGCGTCCATGTCTGACGAAGCCAACTTGAGAACGGTACGTTCTTTGTCGAATAGTCAAGAGTGTCCCAAGGATAAGTGAAAGCAGCCTCAATTGTGACAGCGTCGCCAGAGTTTTACAATCAGAACCTAATTAATACATTGCTGGCAACTCATAACCGAACTGTAATTTCTCCACTCTTCCAACAAAGCTTCGATAGAGCCGAAGACTACAGCTGCAACTCTGGTAGCATCTGATTGCCAAACTACACATTAGAATCGGCGTTATAACTGTTACAAATCGTAATGGATTTGATGCGCTCTGCGATTCCCTGTTTCAGCAATTAGCCCCTCTGGAGCGGGTTCTGAGACTAACTGAAGATGTCAATGGCGCTGGCCAGGGTGCAGCTGCAGCAACATCCAGTGATGACGCGGTTAGCCAGCTTTGAGGTGGAATTGTAGCAAGCCGTTGAACGCTCAATTCTAACCAAATCACTGGAGCACCACTGAAACACAAGTTTCAGGAGTCTTTGCTTAAGAGAATTGTCAAAATGCACATGGAAAACTGCTGACAGCTAGAGCACCACTGAAGCGCCAGTTTCAGGCGTGACTTGTCCAGGCGCCTTTGCTCAAGTTAATTGCCTAAGTACACAGCCATTCAAAGGTGAGGCGCCACTGGAGCACCACTGAAACACCTGCTTCAGGCTTCTCTGCTCAAGAGGACCGTCAGGGTCGCCCAGATGTCCAGAGTGGCCACCTATCAGCCCAGGGCCGTATTCCAGCAACAGTCCAAGAGGACAATTCTCGGAGACTCTGCCGACCGCCCCGTGGCCACCCCTCCAGCCTTGGTGGACATTCTCAACAGCCTCATCAACGGCTGGCTCCTGGGCTACAGGGTGGAGCAGAAACTGGTCCCAGTCGACCCCGCATCTGAAGCCCCAGATGTCACAAGTGAAGCAGTCAGCGAGGCCCCCGAGAGGGTCATGAGCGCTGCCAGCCTCAGGCCCATTCTGCAGAGGTTCCAGGCGCTGTACGCTACCGGAGAGGACAAAAGTGCGCAACCTTCTGTGTCACGCTCCATTTCAGTGGTCTGCTCCTGCGCTGGAGTCAGACGGTGTCCCAAGTGGTGGGTAGGAACGTGGTCACCAGGGACTACCACCACCCGCCAATGGTCATGGAAAATGGCATCAAACAGCATATCAATCTGCACGTGGAGTGAGTATTCATAGCCTGCTGTGCATGCTCTGCTATGCTACCGTCTTCGCAATTTACAGGTTGGCGGCCATTGGTCCGGAGCTGAGAACCCTCCTCGACTTCCACAAGTCGATCGTCACCTGCCACGTGATTCGTCGGAGCGAGTGAGTCATGGCAAAGCGTTGCTGGAATTGCTGCCAATCGGATGTTTGCGTAGTTTGCGGAATGGCCTCGTCACAATGTCACATAAACAAACATCCTCTGTGTAACGATTGCCTTCCGCGGAACCATTCACCAAAGCGTTTCGCAATCTTTGCAAAGGTGAACGCCCATTGGCAAGCGTTTGCAAAGATATGACTGTGGGCCGTTCCCCTACTTGATAAGACTAATCACGATCGTAGGTGTGGCCGTTTTCCGAACAAATAGTATGACACGCCCCGTATTTCATGAACGATTGACGTCGTATCTCACAGGGCAACGAGCGGCGGGCTGCAAGAGGACGTGGCAGTGCAACTGCAGGCCGGATGGCAGCCGAAGGAGCAGCCCTTTCCATTGTGAGTGACTCAAGGTTGATTGCCATGACATTCTCAGAGGGGCTTCAGTGGTCGCTTCCATGAACGTGCACGCTTGCACCCTCACGTTAGCCTAACGCGCGTTCTGCGCGAAAAGTAGGCAGATCAGTGGGTACACTCATCCATCACTTGCGTCAGTCGGATAGCGAAGGCGCTGATAAGGACGGGCGTTCCGGCGAAAGCGTTCAACAGAGCGAATTATGACCCTCTTTCCTGAGGAATTCGCTCACCCCACGTGTGTTCTATCAGTGGAGCTATTTCGCCTAAAGAACACGTCGCCCCATAGACAGGCAGCAGCAAAGATTTTGGGGAACGTTTTACGTCATTGCCGAGGAGCTTTAGCACAACAATTCGCCAGCACTTTAATGGCTCGGGGGAGGGGGTGGAGGCGGAGTGACAAGAATGGTCGTTTGCCGAAAGGGTTGTATCCAAAGGAAATTGCACTTGAACCGATGGTCACGCAGAATGTTGCAAAGTGTCAACGCAACTACAGTAGAAGAGCACACGTGACATATGGGAAGGGAACGTATCCAAGATTTTGCATGGGGCGTTCGGAGCGTCAGAAAAACGAAATCAGCTTTCACTAAGAATCTCTACATCACATTAGAGCACATTCTAAGCAACAGCCGTGCTGCGGGGGTACTGGCACATCACTGAATCCCGTCAGTAACTCACGCACGACATAAATCGTTTCAGCTGCACCGCTGGACGCATGAGCTCCGGCCACCGAACCGTCCAGCAACTCACCAATGGAGGACTGAAGGTCCACCCAGACATGACAGAGGCGAACGGTTCCATCAAGGCAACCTTTAGGAATATTGTAAGAGCTCCACATGACATGACAGTAATTCTCACACTAATGACTTTCACATGTGCACAATATCTTCAAGGTCGTGACGCTGCATTGGCCCCGCAAGCGCCAGCAGGAGCAGCGTGCTGCGACCAAGTATCACATGCTGGTGCAGTGGATTATCCCATTCGGGCAGGAGAAGATCCACATATCGGTACAGGAGTTTTCCTCATGCGTCAGTGGCACCTGCAACAGCCCATGGATTATTGACTCTCTTCAGACAATCAGTTACCCCATCTGCATCAGTACCACCACCACGAGCACGACTTCAGGGCGAGACCACCACCAGCTGATGGAGCTGCACGGTACCATCTTCTGGGACGTCATCTCTTCCCCAGCTGTCAGTTGTAACAGTGGCTTTGCGCAGTGGTTTTCAGATGTCCCAGTGATCGGTTTCAGGAGTCGGTGGCCTGCGAGCCACAGGCCAGTGTCAACTGGATGGACTTCTGCCAGGGGCTGAAGCACTTGTTCTGGCGCATTACCAGAGTGCGCCGCCTGAGACAACACGAACTGGACATGATCCGCCACAAGGTCTGCATGCCTACCCTGCCAGGGCTGGCTGCCCAACCAGCAGTGGTCACCAGACAGCGAGTGTTCACGGTTGGTTCCAGAGTGACACATCTGTGAGCAGGTAATGATGGTGACAGAGAAACAATTTCATCTGAATTCATCTGAATTTTCATTCACTCATCAAGCATGGAAGCCACAATGACATCTTCCACTTGCAGGATCGCCTGGTGTCGCGCACTGGCCGTCAGCTGGAGTTCACTTTCTGGTCTTGGTTCTATGAGGCCATCACGCTGGTAGTCGACTGCCGCAAGTTTGGCCACGATGAAAACCAATGCGACAACAACAACTGCAGACAACTGGGAAGACTATTGGAAGAAGGGTTCGTGAGCTGATGGCAATGCGCTATCAGAACTTACGTGACAGTGACACATTCACTTCAGGGTCATCCAAGGCTTCGTGAGCCGTCAGCTTTCAGAGGCCGTGCTTCAGAACTCTGCCCAACCAGCTCTGTTGATCCGCTTCAGTGAAAACCACCCTGGTCATCTCACAGTCTCATACACCGACGTGCAACGCGTGGACAAGCGAGTGTCACACATTCGCCCAGTGGACCGCAACCTGATCGCTGGCATCAGCCTTCAGACCATTCTGGTCATGGCCAAACACCTGAGCAACATAGACCAGGTGGTGGTGGGCTTTGCCCCAAGGCTGCAGCAGCAGCCCGAAGCCGGCTTCAAGCTGGACTATGTCACCAAGCAGGAGGTGGTCAGAAGTGGCATCTCTGCCACAGCTGCGCTGGTCTCCCACGGAGAGCATTATTCCAACCTCAGTCTGGAGCTGGCAGTGCAGGACTTGGCCAACCTGTCCATGAGTAGCGACTCTGGTCTAGGCGGAGACTCTGGCTCGGGCTCTGTGGGCAGAAGCTCCTTCCTAGGGGCAGCTGCTGCCTACCAGCCACAGCAACAACAACAACAGCAGCAGCAACAGCAACGCCAGCAAGCTGCCACTCCTCCCCAACTTGGGAGGTTTGACGTCTACATGCAGGACCCAGACTTCGCCCAGCTGGTGGACCAGTACGAGAACAGGAGACACCAGATGGGCCTTCCTCTGCCAAACCTCCCAGTGGGTCAACCACCTACCATGCCACTGCCAATGAGGCCATTTCAGGCAGCACTAGGAAGGAGAGGTGAGGAAGGTTATCATCCAATCATAAGGTTAGTAACCTAGTGAGCTTTGTCGACATTCGCTCACTCTTTCAGCCGACCCCAATTTGTCTGCTGGAGCTCTGTTCGGTGCTGCCATGCGCACATCACTCTTGGCCAGCAGACCTTCTCTAGCCTTGCCGATCTCCTCAACTGTTGGCCACCAACTACAAACCTGCGATTGCGAGGACTGCAAACTTCAAAGTGACGACATTTCCGCTTATCTGCAGACCTATAGTCCATTCAAGAAAGGCGTGCACTGGGTGGTTTTTCGAGTCTGCAGACTTTGTGCTTTGAGAGACCCCAATGATTTATACCATCGTTGGACACCCCTGTCGGAGTGTGTTGACGCGGTGCGTGTTTAGCCATGATCACGCAACACGCACCGGTTTCATAGTTGCGATTGGTCGCGAGGCTAGGGGGGGGGGGGGGGGTTCAACCGAGATTTGGGGTGAGGGGGGTAACTAGAACAAGAATCCTGTTCTTGAAGCTCTCCAAAAAATAGCCAAAAAAGCCTAAAAATTGCCATAAAGTCGCCAAAAACGCACATTTTTACTCAATTTTGAAGCAAATTGTACCAAAATGACTCAAAATTGCTCAAAAATAGCGCCGCAGGCGAAAATTTTTGCCAATTTTAGGTCGAGTATTGGGAAATTTCCTGATTTTTAGGGGGGGGGGGGTAGCTGTAATCTCGGCTAGGGGGGGATTAAAAAGAATTTCGTTCTTGTTGGCCGTTGGTAGGGGGGGAGTAACCCCCCCCCCTAACCCCCCCCCCCCCCCCCCAATCGAAACTATGACCGGTTTGAGGCGCACATGAAAAATTCGAGGTTTTGCACAGAGTGGGCGATTTTGATAATTTTTACACCAGTTGTTCCACAAGATGTCCTCATATCATATTTTAAATTTCAGCGAAATCGGTTGGCTACAGCGTTAGTTATGGCCTGCCGCGTGCACCCTACTTTTGCCCAAAATGGCCAGAATCGCCGAAATCGGCCAAAAAGGGTACACTTATTTAATAACTAAAGAGAGAAATGGTGAAATCTCTTAAAACTGTCTATGTGTAAATTAGGATCAATTGTCTACGCAATGGAACAAACCCCATCTTATTCGGTTGCGACACTCTCGAATACGGCTCACTCAAATAGACCCTACTTTTGCCCGAAAAGACGCTATTCAGCTCGATTGCGCATCGAGGCCGTCCAGCAGGCCGAAAAGCGTCGTTTCGGCCAAAAGTAGGGTCTATTTGATTGAGCCGTATTCGAGAGTGTCGCAACCGAATAAGATGGGGTTTGTTCCATTGCGTAGACAATTGATCCTAATTCACACATAGACAGTTTTAAGAGATTTCATCATTTCTCTCTTTAGTTATTAAAAAAGTGTACCTTTTTTTCGCCCGGCCTCAGCCGGGCGAACCCCTACGAGAGCTTATCGTGCGTGCGTACGTACGTACGTACGTTCGTTCGTTCGTCACGCTATCAGATCTCGGCGTTGGTAAGTCGCAGGAAGGCGATCTTGGGCTCTACGGAAAGGTCTCGACTTACTGGTAATGTGCCTCGAGAAATCGGCGTTCAAAAGTTTGAATTGCGCGCGCTACAGTAACCCGAACGTTCAAACTGAAAACGGCTATTACTCGCTCGTCTTACGTCGTAGAGCGGCGTGCGATAGGTCAACTAAAAGGTCTCGACGTGCGCTTTCGTTTGGCACAAAAAATTTTCTTAATTACGCAAACACGCAACACGAAAAGCGACATTCTCGCGTTTTTAACGCAGAAATCGCTCTAACTCGCTCAGCGTGCGTCGTACGGAGACGATCTTGGGTTGGTTGGATAGCTCTCGACTCACTGATCATTTGTTCTTCTGGTCGAAACTCAAAAGTTTGAATTTCGGGAGCTACAGTAACCCAAAAGTTTAAAACGCAAAACTTATCTAACTCGCACGTCTTCCGTCATAGAGAGACGATCTTGAGTTCGTTGAATAGGTTTCGGCACACTGATAATTCCGTTAAGAGAAGTCGAAATTCAAAAGTTTGAATTGCGCGCGCTACAGTAACCCGAAAAGTCCAAAACGCAAAACGGCTCTAACACGCTCGTCTTACGTCGTAGAGCGGCGTGCGATAGGTCAACTAGAAGGTCTCGACGTGCTCTTTCGTTTGGCATTAAAAATTTTGTTAATTACGCAAACACGCACCACGAAAAGCGACATTCTTGCGTTTTTAGCATAGGAATCGCTCTAACTCGCTCAGCGTGCGTCGTAGAGAGACGATCTTGAGTTGCTGGATAGCTCTTGACTCACTGATCATTTGTTCTTCTATTGGTCGAAACTCAAACGTTTGAATATCGCGAACTACAGTAACCCAAAGGTTCAAACAGCAAATGGGCCCTAACTCGCTCGTCTTACGTTGTAGAGCGGCATTCGTTCGACCGTTTGAAAGCTTACGTTGAGGCAGTTGTTGAACGGTCATTCCTAAAGAAATACTTTTGTTTTTTTAAACCCTTGTCTTACGAACAGCTTTGTCTGCAAAAATAATTAATCCCGGGCGATCCCAATGTTGCCCTGCAACAACCGCTCAGAAATGCGTGTGTCTTGCTCAAAAAAATAATCCCGGGCGATCCCAATGTTGCCCTGCAAGAACCTCTCAGAAAGGAGCGTGTCAGAAGTAGCGCATGAATAGTGGACTCCGGGCGGGCGCGCGTCATATCGGAAAGGCTTCGAAATACTTTACAAAAGTATCCACTCTTTTACTCTTCCACTTTAAAACACTCACAAACCACTCTGTATTAATAAAACAACTCAACTTTTTTAAAACAGCTTGTTGGCCGATTTCGGCGATTCTGGCCATTTTGAGCAAAAGTAGGGTGCACGCGGCAGGCCATAACTAACGCTGTAGCGAACCGATTTCGCTGAAATTTTAAATATGATATGAGGACACATTGTGGAACAACTGGTGCAAAAATTATCAAAATCGCCCATTCTGTGCAAAACCTCGAATTTTTCATGTGCGCCTCAAACCGGTGCGTGTTGCGTGATTATGGCTAAACACGCACAGCGCCAACACACTCCGACAGGGGTATCCAACGATGTATAAATCATTGGGGTTTCTCGAAGCGCAAAGTTTGAAGACTCGGAAACCCACCCAGTGCACGCCTTTCTTGAATGGACTTTATTTAGTCAAATAATGCACCTCTTTCAGGATTAGCCGCTCTGGGTACTCTCCAGCAGCAGCAGGCTGCCTTGGCCAGCACTACAGCTCTGGGCAACCTCTGGGGCCTGGGCGCGCAGAGACTCGGCACCGATGCTGCACAGCAGCCGGCAGTGCAGATGGCCATGTCAGCCCTGCAGATGCCAGTCACCACCACTCCATCGCCACAGCTTCACGTGGCCTCGGCCAGCTCCTCAGCCATCAGCAGCCCAATAGGGACCAAGGTTTCACCGAGGAAGATGGCCAAGCCTGCTAAGGTGTCGAGGGAGCCATCGCCTCTAACCAGAGAGACAAAGGCTCCCTCGGCTGAGAACACCAGTGATGCTGAAGGGTCAGCCGGTGGAGGGAGGGGCAGTGAGAACGAGGCCGAGGAGCCTGCCGCCGTCTCAGTGGCAGCTTCTGCCCGCCCCACTGGCAGCAATAGCAGTCCGAATGGAAGTGCTTCAAACAGACTCACCATCGCAGCAGTGGTCCATCCCACCATTCGCGAGAGTAGTCGGCCCTCCAGCGTGGAGGAGAAGCATTCGGCAAGGGGAAATGGCAAAGGGAATGGAAATGAGCCGCCCTCGGGGTAACAAAGGCCTTTATCCACCCACGCGCCCAGCGTGCTTTTGCGGGCCTTCATGTGCTACGCGTCACACGCGAGAAACGGCGCAGCGAAAGCGTCAGATGCAACCCTTACAGTACAATGCAGTTTGGTGAGCGGTGTGATGCTGATTGGACGTGGCGGGATAAAGGCCACCCCGGCGCGAAGCGTGGAAGCCTAGTCCCTATGTTGGCATGGAAGCAACGCCAATAGGAAGCACCGTTATACTGTTGTTGATGATAGGCTCTTTCTACTTATAGACAGACAGCTCGCGATCGATTTGTATTGTGGACGAGACGCGGTTTGTGCTGCCATCATAGGGTCCAGCTGCGAAGTACTACAAAGTTAGCTCTGCCGCGCCAACTCCGTTCACCGTTGCTCTTTCACTTGACTTGTGGCGCATTGGTATTGTTGTTCAGAGTGAACTGGCGGGTTCGCCAACAAATCGTCTGCTTTACTTCCTACGTATGGCAGAGGCAGTACTGTAGATCGTGTCCCACCCGTCCTAACTGTCATCCTGCGTCTAGTCTAGCGCGGTGGAGTGTCATGCAAAGCCTTTGTGAACAAGTAGGTAGCCATACAGTGTACTCTGCCTGCCTTGCGTCGTTTCGAGCCACCATGTAATAGACCAATACTGTGCCATACGGACTACGCAGTCAACGCTTGCTATGCCTTATGCTTGCCCATAGTTTCGTTGAAACTATGTAGTCCCTTCGCGTTCGTTTGTCATGTCACGACAGGGTGGCCAATAGAAACTTGAACTATGTAGTTTCAGTTTCAGTTACAATCAGTTAACTGAAACTGAAACTGAACCGAAGTCCGAAACTCGCGCGGATTCCATAACTGAAACTGAAACTGAACTCACAGTTTAGTTTCAGTTATTTGAATGTCAAATCTTACCGAATTTCAGCAGAGCTTTACAAAATTCACGCCGAATTTTTATACATAGGTAGGTAGACTTTTTGTTCAAATTTGGGTCCAAATAATATGCAAGGATGCCATCCCAGGTTCAGAAATCGCTTCCTTGTTCACTAAATATCATTCCACAAGAATGCTTTTGAGCAATTCGCGGTGACTTTCTGAACCTTCAATAACTGAAACTCAGTTTCAGCTACTGAATCGAAACTGACGCGGATTTCATAACTGAAACTGAAACTGAAACTCAATATACACCATAATTTTAACTGAAACTGAAACTGAAACTAAAATGAGTTTCTATTTGTCACCCTGTGTCACGACCGGCCAACCTACTTAATTTCGCTTATGTCACTTCGCGAACGCATGCCATCACGATAACTGACGAATGTCTGTCGGCTTGTTGTCTGCTGGGGTGGTGGCTTGCCATGGAGTCTTGCGGTAACACGCCCAACCGACAACAAGCTGGCAGGAGATGCACCCATGCGAGTGATCCAAATTGCCCAGTTGTCGTTGCAAGCAGTATCTATCTATCACTTTTGCGGCTGCCTTCTTCGTGGATCGCACGCGTTTGGAAGGCTTCCATGGGATGTCTATTAGAGGAGCACAGTACCTAGTTGCAGGCTAGAAATGCGGCGTTTGTTGAGTGGAACTTCGTTTGTTTTATTCCCATCATGGCGTACTCAAATCAGTGTTGGGGCGCGTCTTTCTATCCACTGATGCAGCATGTGTTGTAATGGCCACTGGACCTACATAAACAAGGTCGACTCGCCAGTCGTTCTTTGGATAAGTTGTCTTTCTAAACGCCCATGCATTTTGCGCGCGCTGACATACAATACCCTACCTACTACCAATGATGGCATCAGCCACTACTTAATCGTTGTTGACAGATGTTTGGCGGGCACTGTTTTCTAGATCGCGACAAATAATCGTGCGAACAGCGTTTCTGGACTGTGGCAGAAGTCAGAGCTAAGACATGACTAGCATAGGAGCCCGTTAGTCAAAGTGCACAGTTGGTTCCACATTGCAAAATCTGTGACCCGTAGGCACGTTGTGCAAGCACCAGTTTCCAAGGAAAGTCGTGACTTAGCTTCGTTGTTATACATATCTCTCCAATTGCAGTCAGAAATGCTACGCACACACATAAACGCGGCACGAGCAAACAAACGTTTTGTACACACTCATAATAAGCGCTGGAGTACTCCACGATACCCGTATGGTGACAGCATACGAGATCGTTTGGCTAGAACGCGCAAAGCCAAAATTCACAACTGGCTTAACATCTGTAGTACTGTACAACGAGAACAAACAAATAACACAAGCACATAATGCCCATTGCCCAATCTGTGTTGATCGAACCTAACTGTGGAATGTGGATATGAAGGGGGTGGGCTTACGGTATGCATCTACCTAGGGGGTTTACACCGTAAGTTGTTTGGATTATGAAAGGAGTAATCATGGTTGGTAACAAACAGCAACAAACAGCGCAAAACAGACGACCTTTCCGCTACCTTCGGAAATAGTAGAACAGTCCGCGAGGCTGGCGGACGTTTGCTTTCCTCATGCAAACGGCGACTTTCAACTGCGCACTCGCCGCTTTGCTTTGCCACATGCCGTTCTCCTCTTCTTTATCGCTGCCCGTTTGCATGTAACCGTATTTGTGGGTTGGACGAGGTTCGGCGTCTGAAATAGCAGCAGAGCAAAGCGATAAACGCTACGCCAAACCACCGCACGTCATTCCACGCCACGCCGCGTCATGCCGCGTCATGTCACTTCGCATTCCTACTGTGCGCCGCACCACGCTACAACGCAGCGCATCACAGCACGGTATGGCGTGCTACGAGTTTGCACAACATACTCAATCAATGGAAAACACGCTGCTTACAGTGGCACTCCCCATTGCTGTGCTTGACGCAGGGCAGCCACTTCTGGAGTTTCAGATGGTTGGCGGCTGCAGAACTGGAAGCACTACCATCCTCCGAATTGTACCACTTCCACTCTTCGCACGAATCCTTCCTCTCGAGACCCAGCCAGGCCTCTGTGACGCTCTCAGACTCGAGCAGTTCTGCAATCACTGCAAATCTTCGAGGGTCGATGCGTGCACAAGTTAGAGTTGGGACAATCCAGTCTAACCTTTCACAACTTGGTTGAACTCTTCCCCATTGATCTCGTGGATCAAACTGCTGAAGTTGTTGGCTTGACTGTGGCACTCGCTCTTTGCC
Organism: Linhomoeus sp. GSCO2_2; assembly: GCA_030248115.1. Taxonomy (NCBI): domain Eukaryota; kingdom Metazoa; phylum Nematoda; class Chromadorea; order Monhysterida; family Linhomoeidae; genus Linhomoeus; species Linhomoeus sp. GSCO2_2. The sequence goes on along the minus strand of JASAMZ010008954.1, from coordinate 634 downwards.
TCTTCCCAGGTGAAACTGCTGTGCTGGAGCGGAGCTAAAAGAGTTACTCGATTACGTTGTGAGTCGCATTGTGGCATACTGTATTCTCAGACTATACAAAAGGTCTCACGTCGAATCAGGCGGAGGCAGAGATCCCCCAAGCCATTGGTTTTGGATGATGGAACGAATTGCCAGTTGTCGTCACAGCGATTACCATGGCAGGAATGTGAGATGAGCGTCACTGGAACGAAATTGGAGTGCAGTACATGCGGTAGTTACTGGTAGCTACAGTAACTTGAAAGTGTGAAATTCTTCAGAAACCGCACTGTTCAAAGTTCAAACGTGGCTGCAACTCAACAGAGCGCAATTAATGGCGCACTAACCTGATAGGAAGTAGCAACAGAACTTCAGGGTCTGATTCCGTGTCATGGCTGCTCACAAAAGCTCGCCACAGATTCTTATGGAAGACAATTTCTCTCTAATCTACGGCGCCTTCTCTCTTGCATCTATCTACGGCGCCTTCTCGCCGGTAATCTACCCCGTTTTATGCCGAATCGGTCTCTTAACAGCCGCTTGAGCAAATTCGGTTTCACCCATGTCGGTGCTCGCGGGAGACACTTCATGTCACTGCGGTGTTTGCCTTATCATTGTCGTA